>LBNU01038645.1:0-13630 GCA_014162995.1 Artemisia annua
GCTAGAAAGTTTACCAACCATTACAATAAGTTACGATCGAGTTACAAAATCAGACATCTGGTTCAAATAGATGATAACATGCTATGCTAAGACCAAATAAGACAATACACAATACATTCATTTCAAACAACTTAATAAGTTAGAAGTTATCTTGATCAAGATAGCCAACATCTGCGGTACCTATTAAATAGCCAACATGATATTATGATTTTAGCATCAGGTTATTTTGTTGTCCTTTTCATACAAGTTCTTGTTTTAATAAACAAGACTATTGGCATTGCTAATAAACAAGATTAAACCCAATATACAATTACCATTAACAATTCTTCCAAAACTAATAGAAACTAACCCAACCGCAACACATGCAAAGCAAATACAATCAAGACATAAAATTAGTATTTTAGTATGAAATTAGTAAACCTAAAAACACATGTGTAATAGGAGTATGTTTCAGTCTTCTTTTTGTATTGGAACTCCATGAATGGTATTCACAGACAAGTAGAATATGTTAACACAACTTTTATAACACACGAGCAGCAACATTACATCAAATTCCTTGATCGAAAAAAAAAAAAAAAAAAAAAAAAAAAAAAAAAAAAAAAAAAAAAAAAAAAAAAAAAAAAAAAAAAAAAAAAAAAAAAAAAAAAAAAAAAAAAAGCCAAATTATAGATTAAGGTTTCCATATTAATAAATAGGTGCACGGTTGCTATCTACGAGTTTCGACAACAAGTTTAGTAAAAAGGTAAATTCATCTTAAGTGCCATCAATAGTATTGATTCTTTATTTTACAACAAACTAGGAATTGATATATAAACATCAAAAGATGTCTTGCTTGCGAAAAGTAGGAAATCACAACCGGGGTGCAGTGATCTTGACCTGTATGCAAAATCACACAGACCAATTACAACATATGGTAAACATTGCCAAATCTCCCTACAACAGACACAAATCAGAAACTGTATTGTTACAAAGACCAAGTACATAACTGCAATTGATTCGATTTGATTAGCCCCTGCATACTCTACTCCTTTCATACTTTAGTCACCAACTAATAACCAGAAAGAACAATGCTAATACTGAAAGTAAATACACTACCTTTCTAATGCTAAACTTGGAATAAATTCACACATCTAACATGTATATTAGTTCCTAACATGATCTGTCCTGTTTCTGCATCTATTTGCTCAAAGCTGTCCAAATTTGATTGATTTTACAATTTTGGTATACAATATATATAGGAAGAAAAAAGGTTAAGTATTTCTATATCTGAGATAGGGTGTATGAATAACACTGATCAAAGATCACCCAGATGCTTATGGGGCAGAACACACAAGTTATTCTCTAATACTTATCTGTACCTTTCTAATCACTTGATTAGAAAAAAACCATAATGAACCCTTTATTAGTAATTAACAATGACTCTATTATCGTTATAATTATGTTCTTTGCTTGTTATAATGGAATGAGTTACTTAATTGCATGGTCCAGTATCTACTACTAGGATATATATGCACTGCCATAATAGACGTTTAGTTTCACTGCTTTTTTTTTACATCATTAAAAAGTATCCAACTTATGCTTCAGGCTCGATTGGAAAAGTGAAATAAGTGGTTCGGTACCTGGAAGATATTGATTTATATGTTTATGCAGAGGCAGGTTGGGGACGATTTAGCTTTTTGCTCAGCATGTGGTGAATTAGCATATTGACTTTTTCACTGCTCGTCTTTGTGCTAACAAATTTATCATAAAAGGGTAAGCAAATGAAGAAACGTAAAATAAATATAAAAATAAATTTGAAATAATTTGTGACACTTACCCCACCTTACGACGCCGATGCAGCCCGATTGATTCCTGCACAAAAGAGATATTAATTTATCCCAAATACGTAAAACACCCCAGTTATGTAAATACATGTGAATTGATGCCTGGTCGCAATATATTACCAAAACCTAAGGCAGCCTAACAAACACCAAGACTTTTGACTTTTGGCGTTCACCTAGGCCTTCATGTGCTTCATGGATTAAAGATTTAAATCTACAAATTACTCGTATTATGGAGGAGGCTTTTAAATAGTTACCACTGTTGTGGTCATTGCATAAATTGTAATGATAGTAAGATGAATATGAAATTTATTTACTACAGAATAACATATCACAAAATGTTTCACTTTACGTTAATAAACACATGCATTCTGTAGATTCCCAATAGGGAATGTTAAGCGTCAGACTCAGGATACTGATAATGTAAAGGTCAAATGACCATTCAGCCACCACATAGAGTCAAAAAGACATGAAAATAGATGGATCTGCAATATATTAATTAGTCTATAATCCAAGGAAACAAGAATCCTCAAAGGATACAGACGATTTTAAATTTTAATCATTAAGACCAATTCATATAAGTTGACTAGTTGATTTCAGCGGAAGAAAGTATAAACATTAATAACTTTTTGTGCTTATTTGTCAAGTGATGCAATACACCTATTTATTCCGCTCGTGTAACCCTACTCTGATATACAGATACGAATCTAAATTACTATCAAGTTATAATTANAAAAAAAAAAAATAAAAAAAAGGGATGTGAAAGACGGGTCGAAATTGACATAGCCATTTATTTGTATTGACTTAGCCTGTTAGAAATTATCTATCTAATGGAATAGGGTTTATGCATGTATCAGGGTAACTTATGTTAGTTTTCTTATTTAGCCTATCCTTGTATATAAAAGGAGGTCCATGACATCTCATAATTATACTAGAATATCGACCTAATCACGTTGTGAACTCTAAATAATGAAGTTCAGTTTAAATGTATGCACTAAAAACACCAATCTACTTGTTTTGTTTTTTCAAATGAATCTCACTGATCAGCCCACTATTGACACCTTGAACTACAAAGATTATATTTGGCGAAGTTAACAAATAATAAGTGACCTAAACACATCAGAAGCCCTGATGTAACTGGAACTTAACTTGGGAAATAACCTCGTAAGGTAACAATAGATTTGCATGATTGAAGTTTACTAACCTCCCCATCCTCTTCTTCCTTGGATGACTTAAGGTCTATCTCAGCAAAGAATGCTTGCAACACAAATGCGACAATCTGCATATAATAAACATTTATACGATATATATATATATATAATATTACAATCTTGAGCATACAACATAACATTACAAAAGTATGGAATGCAAAAGTAACATGTTTAAGTAGCTCTAATAAATTTAGTTATAACTCAAAGAAGGCATAAAAAATCAAAAGGGTAAAATCAACCCCTAAAATTCTCCAAAAATAACACTATTCATCAATACACCAATAGGGCTTTACCCTGATGACATCTGGCCCCACATTTACGCTTTTAGAAGATTTAAGGTTCATTGTTCCCTCCATTTTTTAAACTTAGAACATGGATTCACGTTAAACTTCAAATCTAATACTGGACCAACAAAAATTGGCTAGTGTTGTGGAGACTGGAGTTATTGCATATATAATACATGTTTCACAGGTTATATAATACATGTTTCACAGGTTTCTGGTCAACCAATCTTTGTTTCAGAATGTGTTTCATGTTTTGTGAAAGTATGTGTGAGTAAGTATGCAATCAAAGTAATAATAAGGAACAATGTTTCTGCAATATATTTGATAAATAGATGGTGAATAATGTTATTACAAACACACTGCATATGACCAATATATATTATTCTAAACGACACTAATTGGCAGTTATAGTTACATCAACCATTGTGTCCTTTGGGATGTAATTGTCAACAACATTAACCGCCAAGTAACTAACTAATAACCATAACAACTAACTGCATGGGTAGCCTACTTTGACCCATGACAGTGTCTTAAATTCGACCTAAACATTGTACTAAAGTATTACAAACATATGTCTTAACTTAATTACATATTAATAACCATACTTTGATTCTAAATAAATTAAGGAGCCAACAATCTCCCCCCTAATTATTTAGGATCAATTCTTCTGAGTGATTCTTCTTGTTCTTTCAAGCAATGATATCAAGATCATTGCTGTCTTTGCTGCTTCCTTGTAGTCCATCTTCATTATCATCCGGTCTAACTCCAAACTTGTTCATTCCTTCCTCATGTGCTCCATCTTTCTCTGCATTTTCCTTTTGGCCTTGTGGGTCTCTTTCTTCTGCAACCTTGCTGCACTCTCCCACTTCTTTTGGCTTTTCACCCTAAGGGACTCTTGTAGTCTCATGGTACACCACTATTAAATCAATGAACATTTTGAAACAATCTTTCACTGCCTCTCCATCTTTCTCAGTTAGACCTTGTATTTGTGCAAAGGTTCTCCATTTGTTTCCCAAGGTAACAGACACATAACCTCCTAGGCTTGCCACAATCTTATGCAAACTCAATAGGTTCAATTCAATCACTCCAATCATAGGTGGTATAGTATCTAGCATATCATAATTAAGATACACAAGATAGAACCACTTCACCATTTCTAGATACTTTTTACTAAATATCTCCCAATTCTTATAAACCAAACTATCCTTTTTAAGCAAATTCATAAATGACATGAATCTGGCAAAAGAATTTACCTTCAAAGCATACAGAGATCCATTCCATGAGATGTATTCTTCATCAACATAATCTTGAGTATCATCTCTGTTCCACTTTAAATCCTCCAAGCCTTTTACCAAAGAACATTCAATATTTGGGTCAATAGACTCAAAATAATCTTCCATGAATCTGTTATGTTCTGTAATCACATCCTTTGGCCCCCAGACTTGGTCATTGTTGCTTTTCATTTGTGATGTCTCAGTTCCATTCATCTTCTCATCATACATGTAGTGTATACTACATGTATTGTTGTTGATTCTCACAGCATACCCTTGTTCTTCTAATAAATCAAAACTGAGTATGTTCAGGGAGACTTCAGGGGTGTATTGCACATTTCTTATCACCATATCACCATTCTTTGTATTCACTGTGGCATCACCAGTCCCATAGGAGAAAATGAACTTCTTTTCATTTTCTTCTTTGCCTATCATCTTGAACTTGTACTTTTTTTGGGTAAAAGGGATCTCCACCCTGGTAAAATATATTAACCAAAAAACGTTTAAAGTACAATGGAATGTGGCTGAGATACCACATTAACCTCAAGCAACCGCTTGAACTACCACTGGATCATTTATGACATGCCATAAAGGATCAACTAGCTACGAAAAACTAGAAAACCATAAAAGAAATAACATGTACGACACCTAGACATCGCATATTACTTCCTCGACTTGCCTTGAATCTTAAAGTCAAACATCTTGGTAAATTCCTCCAATTGCCCAGGTAAATCAAGCACCTGGGCAGCATAATCATCAGAAAAATACCCTTCTAGCTCGTGTCCTCCAGAAGATGACCCGTACGTACTCCTAGAAACGTCTGGCTCAAAAACCTCATCCTCACTATCAGAGACAACCAGATCACCCACCTTAGAGAAAGGATTACCCTTCTTAATACCCTCAACCACCGGAACAGGTTTCCCATTATCATCCACAAGCGTTGCTGTCCCATCCATAATAAGCTTTTCAAGCTTATCAATTTTCTCGACGAGGGGGGTACTTGGTTTACCACACTCAATAGACTCATCAACCTCCGGGTCACTATCAATCTCCATAACTTGACCACTTTGCTCCCTTTGCGACACCCCAACCTCAGGCCCCATTTCAGAATTGGTCACCTCATCACTAAGCGCACCAAATGGATTCTTAGTGACGATATCACTTAAGTCATCATGAATAAACTTATTAGAACCACTAGCATTGTTGTTATTACCATTACCTTTCGATGACGACGCTCCATCAGAACCCACTTTCTTTTTCGAAACTGGCTGCCAACGATAATTCAATGTGACCCTAGGTTTCGAAAAACGAACACCATCAATAACCTTCTCATGAGTACCTTGCTTACCTTTCTTTCTGTTATTGACAGTTACGAAACCATCATTAACAGACTTAGTAGATTGAACTGTAGGTGCAGCGACTTTAGGACAGTCACTCAGAGTATGACCAAAGATCTTACAATTATCACACCGAGGTGGCTTCCATTCGTACTCAACCCGAATCTTCTCAATAGTCGAACCAGAACCGTCAAGTAATGGTATCTCCACAGTGAGGCTGTCCCGAAGCACCTCATCCGACTTCACTTCTATCATACATCTAGCAAAACTACTACGGCCCCATGATTCCTTGCACATTTGGCTTGTAAAAGCATCTAACCTTTTGGGCATGCCAATTAGTGTGGCTAGAAGGCTGAGGCCATCATCAGAAAACATAGCAAGGGGGACATCATGGAACTTGACCCACACCGGGATGTTAGTCAAATCCTCTTTAAGTAGATTTGTGTTCAACGTCCACGGTTTAAGAATAATAGGAACATTTCTGATCAACCAAGGACCGTTTTCAAGCACATCATCAACACCTTTCTGAGAAGTGAACTTAAAGAAGAAGAACCCCTTTGCATTCATCATTACCTTTTGCACACCAAACTTAGCCCACGCATTGCGTACATAATAATCAACAACAGGAAACGCAAGGCGTTGACCAAGAAAGTAACCGTATAGAGTATACTCAAACCTCGTGTTCACCTCTTCCACTATTTGCATAGGAACTGAAAGGTCAACATCATCCTTTTTTTTGCTACATTCCAACCTCCGGAAATTAGACACGTTTTTCTGAGGTTCATTAGAAGTAGCACCCGCGTAAGTAATCGACTTCACTCCAGTACCACTAACAGTATCACCCTTGGGAACATTACCATGTGAAACCGGCTTCACTTGGTTTGTAAGTTGCTCCATGTTAACTGCACCCTCAACGTTACCCTCATCAATAGTACCATCGGAGTTACCACCTTCATTACCACCAACATCACTAGCAACAACCCCAACAGCAATCGATGGTGTATTACCTCCTTGAAAATTACCATCATTACCAAGTGAAATCGGCTCCACTTGGTTTGTTTGTTGCGACATGTTAACATCAATAGATGTAGTAGCAGCCTTAGAACCACTGTTAGAACTTAAAAAACCCTTATTCATCTCACACCAGCACCAAACCAATTGAAAACTAATAAGAACCAAATACCAGCAGCATGCGATACCAAGAAAATAAAAGATAAAACCCTAATCTTAACGATTAGGGTTTATAGCAAAACGAATCAGAACCCTAACCTCCAGCCATAATGAACGTCGATCAGTAATGGAATAAGAATTACTTAGTAATGATCAACAATAAAGAACCCAAGGAAATCGACTACCAAGCAGTCGATTGAAGATACACTAGCGAAACCCTAAAAATTCGAATCCCACAATTCCACAAAAACTTGATTAAACTCACAACGAATCTGGTCCAGAACCAATAATCACGAATGAAAATCAGTATCAAGAACAAATAGAAGCAAGAAACACAAGATTTATGTAGAATAGATGGAATGCGATTGAGAAAAAGTTAGGGTATAGGGCTGTCGCTTTTTTCACCAGAGAGAGTAAGGGGTTTTTATTGAACTTGTACTTTGACACATGTGGAATTTGTAACTGCTACTAACATACCAAACTTCATTCCAGGTTTTATCATTTGAACCTTCCACCATGTAATCTACAATTACATGTACCTTTTATGGGTATTTTGTTTCTTCTTCAATGATTTGGTTTGTGGTTTCTATTTCTTGTTGTAATTCTACACCAGCAAGTCTTTTCATGCTTTCACATGCCCAATAAGCATGTCCCCTTTTCTTACAGATATAACATCTAGCCTTCTTGTCCCTCTTTGTACCAACACCAACCATTCCATGATCTTTTGTTTCTTCTGGTNACCATGTAATCTACAATTACATGTACCTTTTATGGGTATTTTGTTTCTTCTTCAATGATTTGGTTTGTGGTTTCTATTTCTTGTTGTAATTCTACACCAGCAAGTCTTTTCATGCTTTCACATGCCCAATAAGCATGTCCCCTTTTCTTACAGATATAACATCTAGCCTTCTTGTCCCTCTTTGTACCAACACCAACCATTCCATGATCTTTTGTTTCTTCTGGTTTCTTTGAAGCATTGAATGCTTCATTCTCCAACTATGTAATTAATCTCGGCGAGATCTCGTCGATATCTCGGATCTCGGACCTAGGAAAAATCTCGTTTCCAAATCTCGGCCCCAAATCTCGAAGCCGATATTATCGGCGAGATTGGCCGAGATTTTGACGATATTTTGATATCGGAGCCGATATTCATGGCGAGATTGACCGATATTTTGCTTAACCCTTGAAAATCATGAAAGTCTCGATGCTTGACCAGAAAAAATAAGAACATGAATCATCTTCTTGGACGCAAATTTCACGGCGGCAGATCCAATTAAGGGACTTTTTTGTTTTAAAGAACAGATTTTTAACAGATCGATGGTTCTTTATTTCAGATCTAAAAATATGAGATGAGAGTTACAGATGAAGTTTATTTTAGATCTACAAATATGGGATGAGAGAGAGAAAAGGTGAGAGTGACGGCTTGACACATTTAATAGGGTTACAAGCAAATTATTGGAAAGAGTAAAATACCCAATATACCCTCTTAAATTATTTAACATTTAGTAGTAGCTTTTTCTTTTAAGTGTTAATGCTACATGTTAATATATATATAAAATATTCTAAATAATATAAAAAACGATATCTCACCGCGATAACCGATATTTCAAATCTCGAACCTTGAACGATACGAGATTTTTGACCGAGATAACTACATAGTTCTAAAATACCTTTTGTACCAACATCTCTTTACCCTTTGGTGAGATGCTCTTCCTTCTTCTACAATTCCACTGGTACACCCTTTTTGGTGTTTCCCTCAACAAGTATCGTCTAGATTGGAATCCAGAATTAGGTTTGAAAGTTGGCCTTTCCCACGGTTGAGAGCCTTGGCTCTGATACCATTGTTTCACAGGTTTCTAGCCAACCAATCTTTTTTTCAGAATGTGTTTCATGTTTTGTGAAAGTATGTGTGAGTAAGTATGCAATCAAAGCAATAATAAGGAACAATGTTTCTTTTCTGCAATATATTATTCTAAACGACACTAATTGGCAGTTATAGTTGCATCAACCATTGTGTCCTTTGGGATGTAACTGTCAACAACATTAACCGCCAAGTAACTAACTAATAACCATAATAACTAACTGCATGGGTAGCCTACTTTGACCCATGACAATGTCCTGAATTCGACCTAAACATTGTACTAAAGTATTACAAACATATGTCTTAACTTAATTACTATACATATTAATAACCACACTTTGATTCTAAATAAATTAAGGAGCCAACAATACATATGTTTGGGACGTAAACTGTGAATAATAATTATACGAGGACTTTAAAACCAATCATGAGGACTCACCAAGTTGAGGAGAAGCAAAACTGTTATCAGATAGAAGCTGATGAAGTACATGTAAGTCCAAGAAGTTCCTGTCAATGTCACATAACCCTGAAATAGTAGACTAAAAATTTGAGTGACGATTGAACCATAACCGTTTATGAAATTCTGTCTAATGTAACATATCACAGCATGATATTTCAAGATCTTGAATAATTCAAGTGGACTACCTATTTCATGTAACTGACTCGTGATGTTGAGACTTGAGCATAGTATGTCCATTTTAAATGTTTGGCATAACTGGAATAATTTTTTTTCCCCTAATTTTCCTCAACGTCAGTAGACACGCAAACTTTTTCAAGCCTTTATAATCATGACAACTTTGTCTTTTGGATTCTTGTCAAATACGGAAGGTACCAAAATACAAATTTTATAAGTCAATAATTTGTATCTGTGTCTAACATGCAGAGAATTAGCTTTAAATAGGGGTACTGGAAATGATTATGTTATTAGCAGGTGCATATAGCTTGCAAATAAAAGGAAGAATATGAAATACAAATTAAACAGTACCATGAATAATCGATCATACCTTCACCCAGACGTGCCAACTTCCCAACACAATCAAATTGAAGAGCGTCACCATACCATTAGGGTAGTCATTAAAATTAAACGACAAGTAACTGCTTAAGTTAAGGAAAATTTACTAACAAGCTGATGTATATGTGAGAAATATGCCACGTGAGCAACTTAGAATACATAACTGTTATGGGGGCTCTAGTAAAATGCTAGCTTACAATTCATCTTAATCTTCAAATATTTCTTATTTTTTTATAGCATAAGAAGCTCGTAGATGAAAGTGCATGCTTAGTAATGATGGATAATACATAAAAAATTGTAGCAAACAATGTAGGATACTTGCTATCAGCAAGATCTGTACTTGGTAAATCAGAATTCCCAGCATTGACTAACCCACCAAAGATCTGTCATCATAACGAAAAAAAAAGTTACACACTTTAACAAAAGATTCTGTAGACACGCCCCTAAGAAAATAAGTGTGATATGTAACAAAGAATCCTTAAGTAGAGAAAAATTATATGTATCCAAGTAAATTTAATACTCCCTCCGTCCCAAATTTATTGTCCATGATTGACTTTTTTAGTCTTTCTTCTTCAACTTTGACCTTAAATATTTTTGTGGGTGTTATATATTATTTGATGCAAAATATATAAATGGATTGGGTTTTAAGTGTACTTTTCAATGATATAATTTTTCATTAAGTATTATATAATAAAAAATATATATATTTACGGTCAAAGTTGAAACAACTTGACTTTGAAAATTCAAAGTGGACAATAATTTTGGGACGGAGGGAGTAGTACATTGCAGTAAACAAAGAATAAGCACGCATGTTAATGGAATAAGCTATTTAAGACAAAACAATATGAACTGATACATGAAAAAACATATGAAAAGAAGTACCTGTATACCCAACGTACAGTAAATGCACATGACACAAAAGATGGTACCCAGGTATGGCATCAAACTTGGTATTAGGTGTAAAAATGTATCAACAAAGGTGTGGTACCTTTGAACATGCATCACCAGCCTAATAAATCTTAAAATTCTCGCAATGAGAAGATAACGAATCCTGCAAAAGTTAATTATGGAAAGCTATAATGTTCAAGAAATATGTTTGTGAGTGAAAATAGAACGAGTACCTGACTTAGATGAGACTCGTCGAACTATCTTATTAGGTAACAGCTAGAAATAAAGGAAAAAAATAAAGTAAGATTACAGTCTTACCACTCCTCGTTTGAGATAAACTTTAGCTCCTTTGGAGATACAATTGTTAATGTTTCTCCAATAACTGCAAACATCCATGGAAAGAAGAATATAAAATGTCATCTCGGAAGCACACAGAATATCCAAATAACATAAATTCTAGACTAGGATAGACTAGATGTAACAAAACATTGCCAAAAAAAATATTTTTTTTTTCTTTACGATTTGAATATCCTAAAATCGTCTGTAATTGTTGTAACTGAAATTAATTTTTTATGTCTAACCACTGAAAGAGGAACTTGGTATTGAAAAATTTACCTATGACCCATGTGAGAATAAAATTAAACCGGTTATTGCTTTTGTTCCAGTAGTTTACAATTCCATGTGTATAAACTCTCAGGGCCACTTCAAATAAGTAGATCCAAGCTGCATGCAAAAGAAGTCCTCAGTTAGCAAATAAATTAACTAGCATGTACTACTTCGAGGCAAAGGAATGATCGGTTTTGCATTTAAAACATCGGAACTCATTAACAAGCACAAATAGAAAAACACACATAGTATATCAGACAAGAAAGGAGTAAACCAAGTCGTATTTGTATAAGATGAAATTTAAACCAAAAAAAAAAAAAAAAAGAGAGAGAGAGAGCATGCTATTTGATGCTAATCATAAATATATCCAAAATAACAATTTATTTACGTACATGGATAAATAATGTTTTCTGTCATGGTAAAGTCAAATAGCTATAAAGTAAAATTTTCTTGTTACGTGATACTGAGGAAAATGTTAGAGCTCCAAGTGAGCCATGCAAAGTCACTCTGGCTGGAATGATGTTAATGATATACTATTAAATAAGTATGTCCCAAAAACGACTTCTATAAAACAATAATTGACGGAATGGTGTGTTGAATGACCGAATAGTCTTTAACAGTTCTTTACCAAAGACAAACTCCACCTTCTGCCAGGACTTGTGACCAGACTTGTTTTGTATATCAAGCTGTCAAATAAGGCATTCAAATTTATGAGATATGTGATATAACTGATTCAACGACTGCAAGCTACTCCCTCCGTCCCAAATTTATTGTCCATGATTGACTTTTTTAGTCTTTCTTCTTCAACTTTGACCTTAAATATTTTTGTGGGTGTTATATATTATTTGATGCAAAATATATAAATGGATTGGGTTTTAAGTGTACTTTTCAATGATATAATTTTTCATTAAGTATTATATAATAAAAAATATATATATTTACGGTCAAAGTTGAAACAACTTGACTTTGAAAATTCAAAGTGGACAATAATTTTGGGACGGAGGGAGTAATATATTTCCATGTTTGCAAATACTAGGGTTATACCCTTGTTTCAGCGATAAGAGCAGCCAGATTCAGGAGGAGAACAGATACAATAACATATTTAAACTTTCGGCTTTTTACAATGCCTTTCAGCATTTCCGAATAGACAGAATTGTAGAAAGGGTATCTACTTAGCCAAGGTTCCTGCAAAATGGAGGCACAACGTGAAAGTAAGCATTGAGTTAGATACATCTTTAAATTTTCATTCCATGTGAAATTGAAAAGATGCTATTCATGAATACCAACTTACTGATTCCTCCTTTTGAAATTTTATGGCAATAATATTGAGAAGTTGATTGAATTCTGCTGGATCAATCTGTCATTTAAGATAAAAATAAATGGAGCTAGATAACTAACCATTAAGAAATTAAGAAGATGAAATAATATAGATGTTTTTACAGCCCTAACGACTCGATTTACTGCATTTACCATTCGAGCAAAACTACATGTATTTATTATGCATAACAAAACCAAAATATGAAGGTGCAATTCAACTTTTCAGTTGTAGTTGTGAACTTATAATCTAGATATTGCTTCATATTTATATAACGAAACATGAAGGACTAAAGATGTTCGTTAGTTAGTTAGTAACCGCCAAAGCGGTTAAGTTAGTTAGTTAGTTAAAAGGTATTTAAATTCGGTTACAAACCAAATAGTCACAATGGTTCGGTTGGAACCCTATAAATACTTTTGACTCCGGCAGGTTCTCAAGATTTACAAGAAGCAATGCATCACAAGATTTTGGCCCAAGCGCAGCCGGAGCGAGAGAGCGAGGAGAAATGTGACCCCGATAATCTTTCTTTTCAATTTGGTTATTTATATCTTAGTAAATTAAAACTTAAAAGACCAAAAGTCGCTTTGTTAGTTAGAAACTTAATTAACCGAATTATCGGTTATGTTAGTTATTATCGGTGGACAAATACCGGAAGGGTCATGATGTCTGGGTTGGTCATGTCGATTCATCATCTTATAATCTCTATATATACTTTAAAATATACTTACATTCTTAACATATTACCGGATTACGTGAAGAGGTTAATGGAAAGTACTTAGATTCTCTTCTTTACTTATTCAATTGATTTTTGCAACTATCATATCAAAAGAATCTCTAATATTGGGACAACAAAGT
>LBNU01038647.1:4058-14131 GCA_014162995.1 Artemisia annua
TAAACGTGAAGATGCGTCCAAGGCTTACCAAGCAACCGCTGAAAACCAATTATCAGCAATACGGGCGAGGGACTTTGAATTTTTGTTGCTCGACACTACCGGCAAAGATCCTTACTACATGACGCTAATTAATATGGAAAAGGACCGTATCATTGAAAAATACGGGTTGCCAAAGCGTACGGAATGAATAAATGTCTCCTCGGTGCAATGTTTTTTATTTTTATTTCGTAATGTATTTTTTTTTTATTTTGTATTGTATTTTTAATTTCGTAATGTAATGTTTTTTTTTTTTTTTTTTTTCTTAATGTAATGTTTTTTTTATTTCGTAATGTAATATATTTTAAGATTTAATGTCATGGTTTTTAAAAAAATGAAGTATTAGTTTTAGTATAGGGTTGAAATTGAAAATATATGAAAAGTTGAGTTAAAGTGAGTTAAGGTTGAGTTATTGTTGTGGGTGTTTTTTTGTGAGTTAAGGTGAGTTAAAGTATAACTCAAGTTATTGATGTGGGTGCTGAAGTGTCATTTAAATTGATACGCCAACTCCTCGTTCAAGGGATAATAATACAAAAATGTGGCCTTTTTGTAATAACTTGAAATTTCAGTTGCATCTAAAAATATTATCAAAAGGGTACATGAGTTTTTTTTATCTTAACATTCTTATGGCAGATTTAATTTGACCGACAATCATGGGTTTCTTAAACAACTTCTCCATACAGTCGACGATATTGATTATTCATTTAATCCTTGTTTGTAAATTTAGTTCCAGATTTACTCATTTACAAATTCATGCGTTAGAATTATGATGCAGTTTGATGACCAAAATTATGATGGATGCAATGCAATCTTGATATGATAAATTATTCAATTGCATCCTAAGAAAACGGAAAGCAGTACGTACAATTCAAAAATGGCAAAGTATAGGATGAATTGGGTAGCCTATTCTTGAATTTGTTGGTGTAGTTTAAACGTATAGTAACAGTCCTTTGCGTGTGTGCGTTTTTCTTTTTATGTAGATAAGCTATTATGAGAACACTTAACAGATTATCGTTAGTCATGGTTTGGTTTGTCGATGGTTCAACAACAGTTTAATTGTAATAGTTCGGATGCAAATAGATGCGTGTTTATTTTTTGTGTATGATATTAACATAGATGTTTAAAAAAATAAGAAAAAAGTCAGTACATGCAATTGGTAAAATACTAAAATAATCTAGTAGTAAATAGCCCATTATTGTGTGTATATGGGTGGTAAATTGGTAATTGCCGGCAAACAGCAACAAGATTATCAAAATGATGGAACACAATGATGCATGGAAAATGACCCAAAATATACATAGACTCAACTATCGTCTTATTGTGGGTATGATCAAAAGAATATCGGCATATATATGAAGTTATTGGATCATTTTTTATTGGGCTTAAGTTATTCAAGAAAATGGACCTAAGCCCGGAACGCTATCTAACTTCCTATTCGGTGTTGAAATGTTGAATTGGTATATCGAAAGTGTTATATGAAGTTACTAGTTATAATGCCCGCGCACGCGCGGGTTTTTTTTTTAATTTTTTGAAATAATTATTTAAAAATTTTAATCCTATTGTTAATTGCATCTTATCTATATTTTTTGTATTTATCTTCTACTTGTGTTGTGGATAAATATAAAATGTTAAGAAAATAATATTTTTTTTTAATATCTTATCTATATTTTTTGTATTTATCTTCTACTTGTGTTATGGATAAATATAAAATGTTACTTAATAAGAAAATAATCTTTTTTTTTAAATAAAATTATTACTAAATAAAGTATGGTTCCAAGTTTTTTGAAATGAAAAATTCCCAATAGGGGTTTTGTTTTATTATATAAAAGATTGGATCATATGAAATTGTGTTTGAATTGGTATATCGAAAGTGTTATATGCAGTTTTGTCCCCATTTACCACTAAGTAGAGGTGTTCATGGTTCGGGTAATAAACCGAACAAACCGAAAACCGAACCGAAAAAAACCCGAGCCGAACTTGTAACCGAACCGAATTTGACAAAATCGAACCGAACCGAATTAAAAATTTGGTTTTCGGTTTGGATATGGTTTTGGCTATCTGAACCGAAAACCGAACCGAAAACCGAATTTATATAAATATATATAGTTTTTTATATATTTATATTATTTTATATATATATATATATATATAAAAAGACTATTAAAATTTTATTCTAATATAAAAAATACTTTTCATGCTTGAAATAATTTTTTTTTTGCCAAATATCTATGTAATTAAATTTAAAAAAATATAAATGGTGTAATTTAAGTACAAAATTCGGTTTTCGGTTTTGACCCATAACCGAACCGAACTTCGGTTCGTTTCTCGGTTCGGTTCGGTCACAAATATTTTCGGTTCGGTTCGGTTTTCGGTTATGACCCAAATTTTTTTTAACCGAACAACCCGAACCGAATAAACCGATACCGAGAACCGAACCGATGAACACCCCTACCACTAAGTTGCTCCCCCTAATTTGACTTTCGCTGGGTTAAGATTTTGATAAAAGGCAAGGTTTGAAAAAAGATTATAATAAATCTTAACACTATCTAAAGTTCTAACATATGTTTACTACTTGATAAAAAAACGCATCACATATTTGATCAAACGTTAACACCAATCTTTTATATAATAAAAGAATTAAATCATTTCAGAGTTTTTTTGACAAAACAATCTTAGTGGAAAAAAAATTGGACCAATCGAAATGCTCGATTTTGACACATAGGCGAAATCGAGCAATATGATTGGCCAATAAAAAGTCAAAATTGAATTGATTTTGGTCAAATTTTATTAAATTTGGTGGAGAATTTAATCAAGGAAAAAAACACATAAAAATATAGGTGTCAAATTTATGAAAATAAAAACTTAATGAAAAGAGGAGGTAATTAATAAAACATTAGTTGTGAATTTTAAATTAAAATATATTATATGAAGTTAAGTGTAAAATTAAAAATTTCCATGTTTTTTGATAACTTTAGATAATAGACAAATAACCCCTTACACTTTATAATATGAACTTTGTTTACAATTACATAAATATTAGTATTGGTTTGAACTTCCTTCCATTAAACTTACAAAATTTTATAAATGTACGAATTAGTTTTAATATACTTTAAATACTTTTAAAATAAATATTAATTTTAAACTTTCATATATCAAAATCTCTTTTTACTATGTACGTTAAATATAAATAAGAACTCATGTCATCCTATTTAAAAGTTTAAACTATACGTACACGGGTTTGAATATTAAATACAGTTAAATTATTATTAACAGCAATATAAATATCAAATGGTAAGTACGAGTTACTGTGATATGAAAATAAATATACGCGATTTTACTTATATCGACTCATGTAATTATCATTTAAAGTTTATATACGGATATCCAGAAAAACATTTTTAAAAACCTTTACGAAGTATATTTTAACTACATCAACGCTCTTTATGTATTATTAAACTCGCACATTTTGTACAACATGATATCAATAGTTAAAGTTAAACAACAACATCAACCTCAACATTAACATCTATGTCAGCTAAATAAAGTAAAATCTTTCATCCAATAAAATTTTTACAAAATATTAAATGATATTATACATAATGGAAAACTCATGCATACTTATTAGTTGTACTTATATCTTTATTTTCACGGTTAAATTCTTATATATCCATATAGTAAACAAAAAATTGAAAATAAATTTGATTTATGTGTAAACCCATGTGATCAAAGAACCTTTGACCCAATACATTATAAGTAGACACGCTCAAGAATCAAATACAAGGTCGATGCCACTGTTATATTTACAATTTCTGCTAACTATTTTTCTTACTTTCGCACATGTTGATACTCTAACTTTTTAAAATATACATAAGATTTTCTGTTTTTAAACGATAATACTATATAATTAATTTTTTCTGAAAAAACCCCGTGCGTGCACGGGTATTATAACTAGTATTGATGATTATTTTTTCATAGTTGTTAAGATACCGATCTTGATTTTTGAATTTTACGATTTACGATACTATAATGCAAAACCGATCTCGATCTTACGTAGGATCTTTGCAAGATACGATGTTAATAAGATCCCGATCTTGACGATAAGATCTTAAGATCTCGATCGATTCGAGCTTCCTTTCTTTTTCTTTTTCTTTTTTTTTTTTTGGTAAAAGGGTTACCCCGGTAAAATATTATTACTAAAAAAACAATTACAGAACAACGGGTGTGGGAGACAAACCAAACACACCTACAGTACTTAGGACCTAAACTAGCATAAGAAAGACAAACCAATCTTATGATCAACAACTATAAAGACATAAGAATGAAACTAGCGTTTATTCTAACCACGAAGATTTATATCCATTAAGTCATAAAACACGAGCTGTTTCGGATTTAAACCTTGAAGGTCATAAGGTGTCATATAGATCAAAATCTTCATCCTCATATAAGCTAGCATTATACGAACCTTCACTCGCCATAAAATGAGAAGACTCATTATAAGCATCTTCAACTTCATCATCATTGTCACTATCCGAAAGAACCACATTCCCCACCTTAGAAAACGAATTACCTACCTTTTTACCCTCATTAACCATAGTAGGTTTATTATTAGCCTCCTTTTGTATAGGAAGCGGCTTCCCATCATCATCCATAAGTACAAGTTTCCCCTGAATCATTTGACTTTCAAGCTTATTAATCTTTTCAACAATAAGAGTATTACTTGGACTGTCAACTGCATCAACGGTAACACTTGCCAGTTTACTTACAACAGGATCCTCATCCAAATCACCAAGGGCGTCAAGAACATTAGCCGTGTTAATCAGTTCAGCAACATTGCTTGGTTGTATAGACGCTTCCTTAGTAGCTTTAGGAGGCGAAGTCTTTGTATTCTTAGAAGCAACCGACCGATACTCCACATTCTTCGCAACTCCAAACACCCGCTTATACTGGGGGGCCCTTTCGCTTAACAGTAGTGAACCCCTCATTCGACACCCTCTTATTAGCTCTCGAAGAGTTAGCAACACGTTTAGGAGGAGCTTTAGGACATTCCTCAAGAAGATGACCATATACCAAGCATTTACTACATCGAGCAGGATCCCATTCATATTGTATAACCAGTTCCATTGATTTTAGGGACAACGACAACCAAAGTATCACGAAGGTCATTAGTCGCATTAATTTCAATCAAGGCTCTAGCATAGCTACTTCTACCCCATGATTCCAAGCACATCTCATTAGTATACGAATCAAGGAGCATGAGATTCCAATTTTAGAGGCAATAGAGCTCAAACCATCAGAAGAATAAGCAACAGTTGGAACATCATGGAACTTGACCCAAACTGGAACACAAGACAAGTCTTCCTTCAGGAGGCTGGTCTCAGGAGACCACTTATTGAGAATAATTGGAATTACTCGAATCATCCATGGACCATCACGAAGAACAGATTCAGCACCCTGAGTAGTTGAGAATTTAAAAAAGAAAAACCCTTTCGCGTTCATTGTTACTTTCTCAACACCATACTTTTTTCAGTTATTACGTACAAACCTACAAATTTATGTGTTAAGTTTTGTAAAATATGAAAAGCAATAGCTTAATTGTATTAAACATTACATAATCATAATTTTAACCTACTCATGATATGTGATGTATTGTATATGATATATCATGATTTTAGGTATGAAACCGATCTTAAAAACCTTGATTTTTTCTCTACTTCATCATCGTTATTCCGGCCATTTCTCTTATTTTATGTTACGTGTTTTATTTTAATTCCTTTAGTTAAATACCAAGTTGGACAAGATCACATGCCTTAATAATGAATTTGCTGTGCCTTCTTCGTATATTTAGAAAGACAAATCACGTATCTTAAGGGACAACAAAATATTTTATTTTTGGTTTTTTCAGACAGAAAGACGAATTGGTTATATGTTTTTTCCATGTTCAACAAATCATTGTTTATTTTCTTTCTACAACTATTATATTATATTATCAATATTTTCATGTTATTGATATTTTATTTGACCATGTGTAGCATCCATATTGACCTGGACACTCCTTCTATCTATAAAGATTGTCGTTTAGTACATAAAGTCGATCACTTGTTAGTTAAGAAACCATTAATTAAATTGCCTAAGAGTCCTTTGGGCTTTGGTAGCTTTAAGGAGTTTAAGTGCCCAAACTTAATTTAGGTTCATGTTTAGTTTCTTGGTAGCTCACACTTATTGAAGTTTAATTCACTTGTACTTAAGTCTTTTAATTGGCATCTTCAATTCAGATGGTTTTCTTGGTTTATTGAGAGAACCCTTTTTAAGTTAAAGCATCTATCTAAAACTGTAGCGCATCTATTACTCTTTGAGTCTTTGTGGCCTTTCTTAAGTCTCTCACTAGTCTCTTTCTTATTATAAATATTAGGCAAGTAGTCGTGTATAATGACAAAATTTAAATCGACAAATAATTATATTTGAGAATTATTGTTAAGTGTTTCGTGTATGAAATAAATTGAGTTGAACATTTCAATAAAAGATACTCCATCCGTCCCATATTTATAGTCCACATTTCCTTTTCGGGTTGTCCTAAAATAATTGTCCACTTTCCTTATTCTCATGACAATAATTTTTTGACAGAGGGAGTAGGAAATACTAGGGGCATAATTTTAGAAACCTGTCATATATTTCAAAAAAAATTTAGAAACTAGTAATAAAGTTGTCATTTAATAAAGGTCTTCTCATTTTTGGAAAAGCCAGTAGGGGCATGATAGTAATTCAACAACTTTTATTTGAGAGTTTTTAAGCATTTTTTTTTTCTTCATATGTAATAAAGAATAAAGATATTTTCAGTTAAATTCAGAGAAACACTTGAGAAAATGACTATATCAATCAGTTTGATCGTATATTTCTTTTGAGAAATAATTTGAAAGTTTAAATGATAATGCATAAATTGTGTAACAGTAGTTTATATGTGTGTGAAAAAAGTACGTATTTTTACTGCAAGTAACAGCATGTTATATGTTTTGTCGTAAACTAAACATATTTTTAGATGTACCAATGTTTTTTCATTTAATTTAGATTTTAGACCATATAAGAATTAATATGCATATTTAACCTTTTCAATAAATCACAACTTCATTCTATAAACTATAAAGTACTCTTAATACATATTCATCTATAGCTAGTCCTGATGGATTTAACCGATATAAAACATGGTTAAAACTTAAAACAAATACTTTTCATCCATAAGTGATGTCAACCATAAGCTATAATTAGTAAAAAAGAATAGAGTGATCTAAAAACTTAATTCCTTCACCATTTGGTCAGCAAAATCACTCGAAGAAAAACCATCAAACGGGTACATCCATCCATCAACCGAGTCCACGACCATAAACTTAGCCAACGATCCCGGTCTCGAGTCCAAACCTTCTAAATTAGGCAACTCAATAATCTGACCTAGTTCATCACTCGAATCACATTCTCAAAAACTATTTGCTAATAAACGTTGTTGTACCATCGTATGTTAAGTTGAACAACTCAACAAAGTATTATTAGACTATGTAATATAAATGGACTAAAACAAAAGACAAACAATGGGCCAGTGATGGGCCAAATCTGGCCTACAGTATATGCGTTTTTTTTAGTATGTGCCTTTCCCTTATTTTATTTTGAGCCGACAATGGGAATTAATATATATATATAATAGTTGATTGACATAATTATAACTGAAACTAATAATTTGCTGTGCCTTCTTCGTATATTTAGAAAGACAAATCACGTATCTTAAGGGACAACCAAAATATTTTATTTTTGGTTCTTTCAGACAGAAAGCCGAATTGGTTATATGTTTTTTCCATGTTCAAACAAATCATTGTTTATTTTCTTTCTACAATTATTATATTATATTATCAATATTTTCATGTTGTTGATATTTTATTTGACCATGTGATCCATATTGACCTCGACACTCCTTCTATCTATAAAGATTGTCGTTTAGTACATAAAGTCGATCACTTGTTAGTTAAGAAACCATTAATTAAATTGCCTAAGAGTCCTTTGGTAGCTTTAAGGAGTTTAAGTGCCCAAACTTAATTTAGGTTCATGTTTAGTTTCTTGGTAGCTTACACTTATTGAAGTTTAATTCACTTGTACTTAAGTCTTTTAATTGGCATCTTCAATTCAGATGGTTTTCTTCGTTTATTGAGAGAACCCTTTTTAAGTTAAAGCATCTATCTAAAACTGTATCGCGTCTATTACTCTTTGAGTCTTTGTGGTCTTTCTTAAGTCTCTCACTAGTCTCTTTCTTATTATAAATATTAGGCGAGTAGTCGCGTATAACAACAAAATTTAAATCGACAAATAATTATAGTTGAGAATTATTGTCAAGTGTTTCGTGTACGAAATAAATTGAGTTGAAAATTTCAATAAAAAATAAGAAATATTAGGGGCATAATTTTAGAAACTGGTCATATATTTCAAAAAAAATTTAGAAACTAGTACGAGTACTCCGTAATAAAGTTGTCATTAAATAATACGTAGTAAAGGTCTTCTCATTTTTGGAAAAAGCCAGTAGGGGCATGATAGTAATTCAACAACTTTTATTTTGAAAGTTTTTAAGCATTTTTTTTCTTCATATGTAACAAAGAATAAAGATATTTTCAGTTAAATTCGGAAACACTTGAGAAAATGACTATATCAATCAGTTTGATCGTATATTTCTTTTGAGAAATAATTTGAAAGCTTAAATGATAATGCATAAATTGTGTAACACTAGTTTACTTGTGTGTGGAAAAAGTACGTATTTTTACTGCAAGTAACAGCATGTTATATGTTTTGTCGTAAAACTAAAGGATGTACCAATATTTTTTCATTTAATTTAGATTTTAGACCATATAAGAATTAATATGCATATTTAACCTTTTCAATAAATCACAACTTCTATAAAGTAATACATAGAGTTAATTGCATAAATCGTCCCTGAACTTTGGCCAGATTGCATGTTTCGTCCCAACCATTTCGAAAGTGCAGAAACCGTCCCTGTGAGAAACCTTTGAGCAAATTTTGGTCCCTGGTTTTAACTAGCGTTAAGTAGATTTCGTTAGAATTTACACGTTACCCCCTTTGGCTCGCGACAGTCGCAGCGTCCGTCCTTTAACTAACGGCCGTTATAATTTTATATTTTCGATTTCTTTAAAGTTTTTTGATTTTTATATATATGTGTTTATAAAAAAAAAATACACGTTTTATATACGTTTTTATACTCTTTTATATACGTGTTTATATATTTTTTTAAATACGTTCTTATATACTTATTTATACGTTTTTATATACGCTTTTGTATACGTTTTTCTTTGTTATATACGTTATTACAAAAACGTTCTTATCATACATTTCTATACACGTTATTATATAATTTTTTATACGTTTTTATATAAGTTTTGTATACGTTTTTGTATATACATTTTTGTATATGTTATTATATGCGTTTTTGCATACGTTTTTATATATGTTTTTAAATACGTTATTATATACATTTTGTACGTTTTTATACAAGTTTTGTATACGTTATTATATATGTTTTTGTATACGTTTTTATATACTTTTTATATATGTTTTTATATACGTTATTACAAAAACGTTCTTATACACACTTTTATATACGTTTTTATACTCGTTATCATATACTTTTTATATACGTCTTTATAGACGTTTTTGTATACATTATTATAGACGTTTTTTATATGTTATTATATACGTTTTCCATACAAGTTTTGTATTCATTTTTGTATACGTTATTAGATACCTTTTTGTATACGCTTTTATATACATTTTATATACTTTTTAAATGTGTTTTGAATACGTTATTACAAAAACTTTCTTATATACGTTATTATATACCTTTTTGTATACGTTGTAAAAAGTATATAAAACGTGTAAAAAAACGTATTTATAAACGTCTACAAAACCCGTCTATAATAACGTATATAATATAAAAGGTATATAATAACGTGTATAAAAGCGTATATAACAGTGTGTATAAGAACGTTTTTGTA
>LBNU01038647.1:14193-31023 GCA_014162995.1 Artemisia annua
CGTTTTATATACGTTTTTATACTCTTTTATATACGTGTTTATATATTTTTTTAAATACGTTCTTATATACTTATTTATACGTTTTTATATACGCTTTTGTATACGTTTTTCTTTGTTATATACGTTATTACAAAAACGTTCTTATCATACATTTCTATACACGTTATTATATAATTTTTTATACGTTTTTATATAAGTTTTGTATACGTTTTTGTATATACATTTTTGTATATGTTATTATATGCGTTTTTGCATACGTTTTTATATATGTTTTTAAATACGTTATTATATACATTTTGTACGTTTTTATACAAGTTTTGTATACGTTATTATATATGTTTTTGTATACGTTTTTATATACTTTTTATATATGTTTTTATATACGTTATTACAAAAACGTTCTTATACACACTTTTATATACGTTTTTATACTCGTTATCATATACTTTTTATATACGTCTTTATAGACGTTTTTGTATACATTATTATAGACGTTTTTTATATGTTATTATATACGTTTTCCATACAAGTTTTGTATTCATTTTTGTATACGTTATTAGATACCTTTTTGTATACGCTTTTATATACATTTTATATACTTTTTAAATGTGTTTTGAATACGTTATTACAAAAACTTTCTTATATACGTTATTATATACCTTTTTGTATACGTTGTAAAAAGTATATAAAACGTGTAAAAAAACGTATTTATAAACGTCTACAAAACCCGTCTATAATAACGTATATAATATAAAAGGTATATAATAACGTGTATAAAAGCGTATATAACAGTGTGTATAAGAACGTTTTTGTAATAACATATATAAAAACCAATGTTGCAAAAATCGTGAGTCGGTACTGAGGCGGTTGAAGGCCTTGTAGCGATTAATAACCGATTACAAGGCCGATTACCTTGTAATCGCTGATTACAAGGCCGATTACCTTGTAAAAATCAACAAGGTAAAAGGCCGTGCACCTTGTAATCGCCGATTACAAGGCCGAGTTGACCGATTTTTGCAACATAACATATATAAGTATATAATAACGGTTAAATGCAACAATAACGTATATAAAAAATACATAATAACGTGTATAAAAACGTATATAAAAGTGTGCATAAGAATGTTTTTGTAGTAACATATATAAAAACATATATAAAAAGTATATAAAACGTATAAAAAAACGTATATAATAACGTATAAAAAACTTGTATAAAAATGTACAAAAAGTCTATAATAACGTATTTAAAAACATAATAAAAACGTATATAAAAACGTATACGAAAATGTCTATAATAACATATATAAAAACGTATAAAAAAAGTATATAATAACGTGTATAAAAATGTATGATAAGAACGTTTTTGTAATAACGTATATAAAAAATGTATAAAAACGTATATAAGAACGTTTTTGTAATAACGTATATAAAAACGCATATCAAAAGTATATAAAAACATATATAAAAACGTATTTAAAAGCATATATAAATACGTATATAAAAGAATATAAAAACGTATATAAAACGTGTATTTTTTTTATAAAAACATATATATAAAAATCAAAACACTTTAAAGAAATCGAAAATTAAAAATTATAAACGGCCGTTAGTTTAAGGACGGACGCTGCAACTGTCGCGAGCTAAAGGGGCTAACGTGTAAATTCTAACGAAATCTACTTAACGCCAGTTAATACCAGGGACCAAAATTTGCTCAAAGGTTTCCCATAGGGACGGTTTCTGCACTTTCAAAATGGTTGGGACGAAACATGCAATCTGGCCAAAGTTCAGGGACGATTTATGCAATTAACTCTAATACATATTTAACTATAGCCCTGATAGATTTATAACAAATACTTTTCATCCATAAGTGATGTCAACCATAAGCTATAATTAGTAACAAAGAATAGAGTGATCTAAAAACTTAATTCCTTCACCATTTGGTCAGCAAAATCACTCGAAGAAAAACCATCAAACGGGTACATCCATCCATCAACCGAGTCCACGACCATAAACTTAGCCAACGATCCCGGTCTCGAGTCCAAACCTTCTAAGCTCGGTAACTCAATAATCTGACCTAGTTCATCACTCGAATCACATTTATTTTCGACTAAATCCTCGGCCACCTCATCGTACAAGTCCATGTTCAATTCTTGCATGGTAGCCGCTTTCACAGCCGCAGCTCGAATATCAAGTGGATCAAGAGACACAGCTCGTGGTAACAAGTCCTTAAGTTGAGGAAAATTTAGTACCGCGGCTTTACCTTTAATAGATAAAGCCGCGACGTCGTGTGCTCTAGCTGCCATTTCTGCTGTAGAGAATGTTCCTAGCCAAATACGTGACTTTTTACGTGGTTGGCGTATTTCTGATACCCATTTGCCCCAACTACGCATTCGTACTCCACGATATACTTGTGGACGTTGCTTCTTAGAGATTATCGGTTTCGGACGTGTTTTGGAGTTGGAAGATTGATTGGTTTCTGCCATTGTTGTTTGAGGGACTATAGTGAAAATAGGTAGTTATATATAGAAGGTATGATATGAAGTGTGCCGTTAGGAGTGCATGTTGACTATTTATAATGACCTTTAACCTACCGGGAGTAAATGTGTGCACAAGTGCACACACGTTAGTTTTTGTTTTTGTCTTTTTTTTAATAGGTAAGAACATGAATCAATTAGTTTAATCTAATTATAAGTTACTTAATTGGCGTTTTTTATGGTAGCACAATTGTATGTTTTTGGGTCTTAAACATAACATATCCTCCTCAACCTCTCGCTGGTAATGGGTTAACATCATTTCCGATATGACAAACGAGTTACAGGCAATCACGAGATCAAGACAACGAGACATGTTACTGGAAAAGGGAATGATAATTATTTGATTACGGGTGTGTGTGTGTGTGTGTGTTTCTGCTTGTGTGTGTGTGTATGAAGGCGTTGACAATTTAATATGAAAACATGAAAATAACTTTGCAAATTAGCCATTGAGGTCATGTCACAATTATTAAATTATACCATTATAATTGGCGGGAGATAAAAAGAACCATGAAATGACGAGACTACCCTTAATGACGTGACACTTAACGGGAAAACTAACGGAAAATGCCTCTCGGTGGCTTTTTTGAACATTTGCGTAACGTTAGTGGCTTTTTTGCGTGCCTTTTTGTCTCGATCCCATATTTGCGATTTTGTGATAGTTTAAGGACCATTTTTGCATTTTACCCTATATTATATTATCAATATTTTCATGTTTCGATATTTTATTTGACCATGTGTAGCATCCATATTGACCTGGACACTCCTTCTATCTATAACGATTGTTGTTTAGTACATAAAGTCGATCACTTGTTAGTTAAGAAACCATTAATTAAATTGCCTAAGAGTCCTTTGGTAGCTTTAAGGAGTTTAAGTGCCCAAACTTAATTTAGGCTGAAGTCTAGTTTCTTGGTAGCTCACACTTATTGAAGTTTAATTCACTTGTACTTAAGTTCAAAAAAAAAAATTCACTTGTACTTAAGTCTTTTAATTTGCATCTTCAATTCAGATGGTTTTATTCATTTATTTCAGTGTGCAGTTGAGCAAAAAGTGTGTCATGCTTCACAATATCACATTTGGATTGATCAACCGTGGGAGCTCAATTGAAAACTTAGTTTGTCGTATCAAATGTAGTTGTATTCTAGTTGAGTCAGGATATCTAGTCAAGTGTAGCTGGTATTATAGTTGAGTAAGGATCCCTAGTCAAGTGTTTTGTAATAGCACTTCAACATTGTTGAAGTTTCAGATTATTAATATAAATTATGTTTTTTTGTCAAAAAAAAAATAAATAAATAAAAAATAAAAAAATCTAAAACTGTAGCGCATCTACTACTTTTGAGTCTTTGTGGTCTTTCTTAATTCTCTCTCTAGTCTCTTTCTTATTAGGCGAGTAGTCGCGTATAGCGACAAAATTTAAATTAAAAAATAATTAGAGTTGAGAATTATTGTTAAGTGTTTCGTATATGAAATAAATTGGGTCGAACATTTCAGTAAAAGATAAGAAATATCAGGTGCATAACTTTAGAAACCGGTCAAATATTTCGAAAAAAAATTTAGAAACTAGTAATAAAGTTGTCATTAAATAAGAAAGGTCTTCTCATTTTTGGAAAAACCAGTAGGGGCATGATAGTAATTTAACAGCTTTTATTTTGAGAGTTTTTAAGCATTTTTTTTCTTCATATGTAGTAAAGAATAAAGACATTTTCAGTTAAATTCAGAAACACTTGAGAAAATCAGTTTGAGCGTATATTTCTTTTGAGAAATAATTTGAAAGCTTAAATGATAATGCATAAATTGTGTAACAGTAGTTTATTTGTGTGTGAAAAAAGTATGTTTTTTATTGCAGGTAACAGGATGTTATATGTTTGTCCTAAAATTAAACATACTTTTAGATGTACCAATTTTTTTTTTTCATTTAATTTAGATTTTAGGCCATATAAGAATTAATATGCATATTTAACCTTTTCAATAAATCACAACTTCATTCTATAAAGTAATACATATTCAACTATAGCTAGTCCTGATAGATTTAACCGATATAAAAAACATGGTTAAAGCTTAAAACAAATACTCTTCATCCATAAGTGATGTCAACCATAAGCTATAATTAGTAAAAAAGAATATAGAGTGATCTAAAAACTTAATTCCTTCACCATTTGGTCAGCAAAATCACTCGAAGAAAAACCATCAAACGGGTACATCCATCCATCAACCGAGTCCACGACCATAAACTTAGCCAACGATCCCGGTCTCGAGTCCAAATCTTCTAAGCTCGGTAACTCAATAATCTGACCTAGTTCATCACTCGAATCACATTTATTTTCGACTAAATCCTCGGCCACCTCATCGTACAAGTCCATGTTCAATTCTTGCATAGTAGCCGCCTTCACAGCCGCAGCTCGAATATCATGTGGATCAAGAGACACAGCTCGTGGTAACAAGTCCTTAAGTTGAGGAAAATTTAGTACCGCGGCTTTACCTTTAATAGATAAAGCCGCGACGTCGTGTGCTCTAGCTGCCATTTCTGCTGTAGAGAATGTTCCTAGCCAAATACGTGACTTTTTACGTGGTTGGCGTATTTCTGATACCCATTTGCCCCAACTACGCATTCGTACACCACGATATACTTGTGGACGTTGCTTCTTAGAGATTATCGGTTTCGGACGTGTTTTGGAGTTGAGAGATTGGTTGGTTTCTGCCATTGTGGTTTGAGGGAATATAGTGAAAATAGGTAGTTATATATAGAAGGTGTGATATGAAGTGTGCCGTTAGGAGTGCATGTTGACTATTTATAGTGACCTTTAACCTACCGGGAGTAAATGTGTGCACAAGTGCACACACGTTAAGTTTTGTTTTTGTCTTTTTTTTAATAGGTAAGAACATGAATCAATTAGTTTAATCTAATTATAAGTTACTTGATAGGCGTTTTTTTTGTTAAAATAATACCAACTATATGAAGACTTTAGAAACATAATGCCTTTAGGCCATCCGTAATGGATAATCGGTCGCTGAAGAAGGTCATTTCACATTTAAGACGCCTTCTCTCATTACACCCCAAAGTTAAAATGCGTTCATGTTTGTTTTCTTCAAAGAGTCGGGCGTATACTCGATCGATTCGTGTAAGTATGTTTGTGTGTGTGGTGTTTTTATTAAATGATTTTTGTAAAGTATATTTGTGTTTAGGTGAGGTATTTTTTTGTGGTGACTGTTGTTGCTTTATTACACTAAGTTGGTAATGAAGAAGGTTGTAATGCATTGGCGCTGATGTAACAGTGATGACCACAGTCATGTGTGTTCATTATTACGCCCAGTCTTATGGCACGATTCTGTAAAAAAAAAAAAAAAAAAAACGTACAAAGTAACCTTGTAACGGTAAAACTAGTTTTCTATTCAGATCGATATATAAAACAGTACGATTGTATAAGATGATTGTGAGTTTTAAGATATTTTTGTAAGTAAATTGTAAAAGCAAAGTTGTAATTGTGAATCTCAAGACTCTATTCTAAGCTTAACATAATAACACTTGTAGCATCGTTTAATGGTTTTAGACTTTTACAACTTCGTACTATCTTTTTTTAACAGAAATTGATAGATTCCACAAGACCACAAGGTCATACTATAATATCTTTTGATTTGATTCTAGATACATTTTGAATTTTATTGAGAACTACGACCACACGAGTGATGTAACAGAAGTTGTGTTGGCTGTATACGTTCCGTTAATATAGCCGTTAATTAGGATAATGTGGACTTATAAAATAACGAAGATAAATCCATAAATAAATTTCAAAGTATATGCCGCCCCCCGTAATTATAAACTACAAAGTGCGCCACTAAAACCGGTTTGATCTTTAACGGTAATTGCCTTTTTTCTATCCTTGGTTCTTTTCGTGTAACGTAAAAGTTAATCAGATTTCTTAATTTTTTATGGTTGGTATCTCCTCACTTTCTTTTTCGTAAATATATTATACTAGTAATTAAAAACTTCATTTCAAAAAGTTACTACTCCTTCGGTGGTAAATTAATAGTCCAGGTTTACTTTTTAGGATATTCCATTTTCAATAATCATTACTAAAAATAGATAGGGAAAGTTAGGCTATGTTTGGCAAAAGTAGTTGTGAACAGTAGCAGTGAGCAGTAGCTGTGAGCTGTGAGCAGCAGCCACGGCTCACTGCTCACAGCTTCATAAAAAAACATTGAAAAATGAGCTTTCCTAAAAAATAGCAAAGCTCACAGCTCACATGCCAAACGAACACTAAAAATCAAAAAGCTCATTACTCACCGCTTATCGCCCAAAAGCTCAAAAAAGCTTTGCGCCAAACATAGCTTTAATGTTATTTACAATATTAACCTTGTTTGAATTTAAAATTACAAATTTTAAAGAAGACATTAATTAATTTAGTTAAAAGTAGAATTGTCATTCTGCTAAAAGTAAGAAAGAAAAAGCAATAATAATTATATTTTTATTAAAATGTGTGTCTTTTATCGAGAGCAACTATTTTAAACTGAAGAGTAGTTTGTTTTTTCTTTTGTATTGAAATTTGTTAAGCTAAAAGCATCTTCAATGAAAATAAGTACTTGAAGTTTCAACTCATTACTATACCAACCTATTATCCCTATATACTAATCCTTGGGCTTTCTAGCCCGTTTATTTTTGCCACCCGCTCCATTCAAACCCATATACCAATTTAGTGTTTACTCACCCGACCCGCCCTATTCACGTTAACTCACATGTTTTCCCTTTCTTTAAGATTCGATTGGGTGCTGCTCCGACAAGTGAACCACCGGCGATTTGATCCGATCCGATGGGTTTTGTGACAACTACAGTTGCCTGTGAGGGGGTGAACAGAGAAAGCAACAGTGATATTATTATTTTATTCGTTTTGTGGCTGTTGTTGAGCCAAATGTTGCATACAGTGTTTCCAATCTTTATATCCACATCTTTTTTTTTGAAAAGATAAAGATGGGTTCTGGATTCTTCATACTCTAATCCGTAGAACACACACATCCACACACCATTTCTGTATGCTGGCGACATAAACAAGGTATGATTGTTTTTTATGGTGGTTTATTTGGTTTTAATTTTATGGTTTTTAGATTTAGGGTTTTTAGATTAGGGTTCCGTTTTTGTTGATGTTAGATTTGCGTGTTTATTAGGTGTAATTTTAGGGTAGATGTTTTACAGTAAATATGGTCATGCTTTTTTTTTTTTGTAAAAATTATATTAGTAATTAGCCTAATTTGGTTTACTTTTTTGGCAAAATTATCTGACTAAATGGCCTAATTTGGGTAACCTTATTTTAAGAGCTTAATGGCTTATTTTACTTTCGGAAAGAAATTAAGCACTTTAGAGGTGTTTGGTAAACCTTATGTCATGGCAGTGTTTGTAGTTTAATATTTGTGAGGTTGGCATGTAATTCAGAAAAAAATATTTTAAGTGCTTAATAGCGTATTCAGCAAAAACGTAATTCTTACAAATGTTTGTGTGTTTGCCAGGTTTTCAGGTGCCGCCATGGCGGGCAGGCTTGATGAGCTTGCAGCCATGGCAATGATATCTGTACTTATTTCGACCAAAATAGGATAAGGCTTGATGAGCTTGCAGCCATGGCTTGATGTCATGTTTGCAGCCATGGGCGGTTGGGTGCCATTTTGGTTGTGTACCTTTGCTTTGCTCATTCTGCCATGCAAAATGCATAAATTGACATATCATTTTCGTTTCGCAATCTGCTTATTGCGTTCTCAGTGGGTTTAATGCCATAAGAATGAGGCCGATATTGAATACAAGAGGCTATGATGAGTCTACGGGGTAAGGGGATTAAAGGTGAGATGGTCCACATCTTGGCGGGGCAGGTTACTATACTTGCAGCCATGGTGGGCGTATCCTCTTTTTTCGATCCTTACCAAACTTATTTGGTCTTCGTGGTAACCAGTTTTATTTGCATTTATTTTGGTCGAAAACGCCTTTTGTTGCTTCATCCTAGGGCTATGATGATTAACCGCTCTTTTCTGAGACAAATGAAGCGGGTCGTCAAAGATTGGATTCGTAACTTGGCGGGGCAAGGACCGGATGGCATGATTATGCAACCGTGTTTCTTTGCAGCCATGGCGGACTCTAAATCTTTTTGACCCTATTTGGTTTAAAAATCTGAGCCTAATAAAGAAATGATACGGCGGGTTGAAGCAACCTCAATCAAATTTTGTTAATCATGGTTTTTTTAAAAGCTAAGTACATTGTGATGCACAAATGCGAAAATGGCACACTTTATTTGTTATGAGAATTTAATGCTTGGTGATAAAAATTTCAACTTGCAAGTATTCAGTTGGTGATAAAAGATTTGTTTAATTTGAATTGTTGATCATTGACATTGTTAGATATATCATGTATGCATTACCTCAAAATGTTGTATCAACATGCTGCTTATATCATTGTATTTTTAAATAGTACATATAATATTATTTGAATAAGGTTATGTGTAACAAAGTTTTAATAATAAATAATGTTAAAGTAAAATAGCTTTGTTTAGAGGTTCATAATAGAAACTTGGATAGATAAGTGGCATTTGGGTCAGTATTAATGCAGTTATGATCTGGCGAATGCACGTATTCTTAAAATCGTCATAATAATGCATATGCTTGACTAATATTTTCTTTGAATTTGGCAACACAGGAAAATTATTTACCGATGGTAGCAACAAGTATCACATGAGCGGTTACTTTGCACCTAGCTATTCTCAATTGTGACCAAGTATCTCCCTTGGTGAGCTTTTTCTGTAGTGAAGCATTATAAATATTGTCCACTGACTTCGAGATTGGAGAATAATGATTTTGAGATTCCTTATTCAGTTATTTGAAACTCTTTTTAGAAATTGTTGTTGAAACTGATGTATACCGACGAATAAAGATCTATATAGCTTGCTGTCCCAATCTTTTTTTGCCAAATGTTCGTTTAATCTTTGTGAACTTTACGTGTTTCTTGCAGAAGAGAGCTGAAGCATTATGCACGGTTCATGGGGAGATTGAGTCTGAATTGACGGATAAAGCAAATGCTACCGATTTCAAAAGGTTTGGTAATACTCTACTTATCTGTATATTAGGTAAAACTTACTTCGTTCGTTATTTATAATCTCTGTTACCTGCATTAAATTGAATAAATATGTGAAGAGACTGAATGAGAAGATCTGGAATGTAACCCAATCATTATGATTGTCCATTTGCAGATGAATAAATTTTCTTCACTTGCTAATACACGCGCATAATCAAGGAGACGTGCACTCACTCATTGAACTCACGCATAAAGAGATTATAAGCCTTTTAAGGCAATACTTAATAATCGAGGCCATGATATGAAGGTAATTTTGTTGGAACGGTCTTTCTTAAAACATTGATAGTATTAGGATTGGGGTAGCTGATGCCCATTGAGGAAATGAATGCGTCGTTTCAATGGTGGCTGGGAATGATGTGTGGAAAGGGATACTTATGCATTGTGGTGGTTAGGAGACTGCATAAAATAGGGACCAAACTAGCATGTGAAGACCACGACTGGCCAGTTTGCAGAGTAGACCGAGATGATTTGGGAGGTAATTTCTTCTTACAATCTTATTTAGATCAAACATATCAAGCATAGGTGGCAAAATGGTTGGGTTTATTAACGGGTCAGAACGGTAAATTTAGAACATGCATTTTCCTACTACGCATGTAGCCGGTTGGCGTGGTTGGATGTAATTATCATATAAAGATACTTGACTCACATACTAAAAAAGATCATCGCCAAGCTCAATTCATCAGTTTTGGAGCTTAATAGTTTTTTTAGTGAAATTAGCATGTCGAAAATATATGCCATCAAAATATATGAGCTTATTTACTTCAAGGGGGATTAAGAATTGAAGGTGCGTTTGTGTATGATTATTGTATAAAAAATTTAACTAATCTATTCGAACTGCTACATCGCATATAAATGATTGCCCATTGAAACTGCTAGGATGGTATGTTCGACTCATGCCAACGAGCTGCTTGCGATCGTATTTTGTACTTATTTACATTGCAGTCATTGTGACCATATATCAGACCCTTTAACTTGCTTTTGCTAAACATTTGATTTGTATGTTTGTTGGACATAGTGACGAAGCGAGGATAGCAAAGGAGTTTGGAGCAAATCAGAAAAGGATTAATGAAGAGCTTGAAAAGCAAGATGTCTCGAGGCGAAAAAGTATTTTTCAAACATAAACNTATTGTTGTTCCAAAAAGAGATATTTTTTTCTATGCTAAAATTGGTAGTGTTTTAAATTTGTACATATTTGTTGCAAATAATAGCAATATACCCTTGTTTTATTTATGACATTTGTGCTAATTTTAGATATTAGGATGATTGTAGTGCATGTTTTAGGTTTAGATGATTTTATGTAAAATTGGGAAGCATGTTGTATTGGATCTTGTTGGATTTGATGTTGTAAAACGGAATTTAATTCGTATTGGTGTAATCAGGATTTCAAATCTTTAGTTCATAAAGTTATGTGTGGATTTTGCCTAAGTTAATACCGGTTCTACCCAGAGTGCGAAAATAGAAGTTATTGCTATTTCTGGGTTATATTGACTTTTTGATACTAAAATTTATGTGCATCTAAAAGGGCCTCTCTTTTGTTTTGATTTTGACAAGTAATGCGAGTGATACGGGTACTACATGCACTAAACCGAACCGGCTTACTCTCCATTCAGTTCCAAGTTTGAATAATAAGAGACCAAGTCTTTAGGAAGACTTCTCCAGTATCTCCAGTTATTTCTCATGCACGTTTAGATATAGTAGTCTCATGCATAAGGAAGTGGTCCACCTGCTATGTGGCTTCTTCAACCCACGTTCCCATTTTCTTCCTTAATTTTAGGACATGCACATTAATGTTAAAGTTTAAAGACAAAGATGAAGACGTCACGCAACCTTCAATGACCAACACTTAGGGGGAGATTGTTAGCATTGTATTTTTATATTATGAAGTGTCGGTCATTATATTCTTGTATCGTGTAATAGGTTGCGTTAGAAAGTGTTTTAGGAAGTTATATGTTCATTTATCAATTACTAGAAAGTCTAAGGGCCAAATATGTAAAAGATCAAAAGCCCTAGACTTCACACCTATATAAGGAATTGTGTAACCTCACTTTGAGGTTGGTTGATCATTGTGGAATACACATAGCTTTTATTTTACACATAGTGATCCTCCCATCTCTCTCTCTCTTCATCTCACTTTCTCTCTCTAAGATTTGGTGAATATGGTCATGATTTAGGTTGTATACGGGGTCCTACAGTAAGTGCCTTTAAAATACTTTCACACTATATTGCTTGATTTTAATGACCCTATATGCTAATGTGGAGCATGTCTATATGCTTCGTAAAATTTTAGACCAACCTAACATGTTTCTGTACTATTTCATTCTGAGATGGGCCAAATGGTTGCCTAGAATCTGTATATTGTCTTTTACATATTTCAAAAGTCCACAGTGGATAAGCTAACTCGAAATGGCTTTTTGTAGGAGTTTTACAGCGACCCAACAACAAGGTGGTCGTTAGGGTGTTCACCGTGGCAAGTTTTGACCACCGCTTTGACACTTGCTGAGATTGAGTTTCGAAGAGAGGCGTGTGTTGAACAGAAGCTGAGAAGCGGGTGGAATGGCCTGAGTTGGGTTTTGCCAGACTACCCCGCTTATTATACAATATTGATTTGTGCTTTTAAAAGGCTGTTTGGAGCGCATTCGCCATCAGGTGAGTACATAGGTTGATGGCAATCACATTCAATATGTGATTGCAGCCATGGGTGGTTAATGATGTTTGTGGCTTTGAAACTGTATGAGGAACGACGAGTAATTCCCAAAGGCAACAGACAGATCCCCACATACCGTCCCAATCATACTTTAACGGTTCTAGATCTGGGCCAATAGGCAAAGCCACACATATTGTCACAATCGTCCTTTAACAGCGCAAGAGGAAACACCGACGGTATTATCCCTTTAGTTGCTAATGGATTTTATTAAGTATGCCGAAGTCACATGGAATCGTTTGTAACCAAGATTAGTTTTTTTTTATTATTGGTTTGTTGTTATCCAGGCTCCTGCAACAGAAGGTGAAGAAACTAATGCCGTTTCAGATTATACTATAAAGGTACCATCACGTAAAACTGTAAACTAATGATGGCAAAAGGCCTAAGTTGAATTGGTTTGGTAACATATCAAATTCTTTCTCTTTGATGAGTCGGATTGGGTTTACCTCAAACAATTTAAGAACTTTTTTTCGTATTTTATTAATTAGTCAAACAATAGTTGGTTAGTAAAAAAAAACAAAAAAACCATTGTTTAGGCTCGCGCAGCAGGTCATAATGGACATATACCATGGTAACAAAGACCCATTTTGATTATTTATATTTCAATATTTTGGTTCCTGTTTTATATAAAAGTATATGAACACGGGTGCAGCCGATGTTGAGCCTGATGCTATGACAGCAGTTCGTTGTTTACATACGAGTAGTAAGTTTAAATTCTGAAAAAATTTACAGTTCTTCTATGTCTTGCAGGCGTAGATCTCAGGGTCTCAGGGCAACAAAAGTTAATGAAATAGGTGGGGGAAAGCAAGGTGAATCTGAGAGGAAAAATCATGCCGCGGTGTTGAAGTTAGGCATGAAAATCTTGAAGCCCCATGCTTTATTTGAAAATGATACACCATGTTAAAAGTATGCACCATCAATCTGTTTACTTTGTTAATTACTTCATTAGCTATTTGAAAATTTACGTATTATCTTTGTTTTTCAAAATAATTGCATTTTGAGCATGAACTTCAAAAAAGTGGGAGGTGCAAATTTTCCAGGATGTGAGGTGCAAAAAAGTGGGAACGGACAGATATTTCGTTGGTCTCTATATACCAGTGGGCACTGCAGTTCGATACTGCTGCCATACACGTGGCTGAAATGCGAGTCATGGCCGGGCCAACATTGTGTCACGCGCTGTTGCTATAGCAGAAATCTCGGTCAGGTAATGGCTCCCAACTAGAGTGTTAAGGGGTGTTTGGGTAAAAGGTTAAGATAGGCGGAAATTTTGTCAGATTAAAGAAAAAAAAATATAGTCAAATTCAGATGATTCTGTATATAATGATTTACAGAGTACTTTATCAACATTGAATAATTTATAAAGTCGGGGTTAGTCATGCTCGGGTTCAGTTGAACCCAAATAACTGCACTTATGTATTAAAGTTTTTAGCTAAACATCTCTTAAGCACAGTAGCATCAATGCTCCTGCTGAAATCTTACACACGATTCATATACAGTGACATTATATAGTTATTGGTATGTGCTATTTTACACATACTTTTGACCTTAGTTTAAGTGTAGAAAAGACCAAAAACTAACGTGAAACGCCAAAGATATCTTGTTTTTGTGTTTGTGATCGTGCAGGGACGGATATTGCATAAATAGCACAAAAGTCAACCAAAAAGCCTAAAANTGGTCTCTATATACCAGTGGGCACTGCAGCTCGATACTGCTGCCATACAAGTGGCTGGAATGTGAGTCATGGTCGGGCCAACATTGTGTCACGCGCCGTTGCTATAGCAGAAATCTTGGTCAGGTAATGGCTCCCAACTAGAGTGTTAAGGGGTGTTTGGGTAAAAGGTTAAGATAGGCGGAAATTTTGTCAGATTAAGGAAAAAAATATAGTCAAATTCAGATGATTCTGTATATAATGATTTACAGAGTACTTTATCAACATTGAATAATTTATAAAGTCGGGGTTAGTCATGCTCGGGTTCAGTTGAACCCAAATAACTGCACTTATGTATTAAAGTTTTTAGCTAAACGTCTCTTAAGCACAGTAGCATCAATGCTCCTGCTGAAATCTTACACACGATTCATATACAGTGACATTATATAGTTATCTAATACATATATGCATTGTATAATTATTTGATAAATGTGTCTCTTATATAATTTTTTTTTTCTAAAATCTTCATTCCATTTCAAATCAGTTGTTGGTCAATCTACACTTTGGTTATTATTATTATTATTTTTTTATTTTGCCTTTTTGACCCGTCACATATATACATATAACGTAGAGAAAACGATCATAAGTAAATAGCTCTCTATAGCTACCTGTAGGATTCACGATGAACGTAGTTAGTGAATTGTTGATATGTGATGTTTTACTAGGTCATATTTAAGCTTGCTGCAATTGATGTGATGATTAGGAAGGAGCTTTTGTATATTATCAATATGTTCCACATAAACATTACAATTTCAAGTGTGCACATCTATTGTCATAAACTTACTTTTTACACCTTAATTTATTGATTTTGTTAAGCCACAAATAGATTAAGTTGTTCTGGAAAAAAAATAGGGTCAACTAATCAGCTTTTTGAGGGCTGTTTGGGATATGGTTATCAAGAATATTTATCTGTTTTTTTGCATTTGATAATAAAAAAAACAAAATAACAGGTTTGTGGCCGTTTAGGATTGTTACGCCCTTGTTTGCAGCTGACGCTTGCACATGTATACAATACATGTTTCTGATTTGTAAATAACAATAGCGCACACTGTTTCTAATAGCACCCTTCTGTATCGTTACAGGAATCCATGTCACCGGTCGGAATCAAGGTCCTCTCCATCCTCAGAATTATGGCCATGGTGTAGGGATGATTGATGAACCGGGTTTGTATCTTGCTGTGTTAGTATGCGTGTTTTGCTTTTCTTTTGATAAGGCTTTTGAATGCAAGTTTGCTAATCCATTTATTGTAATGTGAATGTAGGTTCACCACAGGCGCTTGCAACTTCTAGCCCAAGGGTCAGTCAACCTTCCGTTACAGAATATATTGATAGTGTGTTATGTTTCAATGAAGTTAATGATGGTGTGGGACAATACGGACGGCAACAATCAAGGATCTCATACTGCTACTGTGTTATCCAACGTAAGATAGGACGTAGACCTTATATTGATTGTACATTTGCCAACGTATGTGTTATCCAAATCAGAGGGTGAAGCCTTTGTTTGGTTACTGAAGACCAAACATCAGCAATATAGGAAGAAGGTGCTGATACAGCCGTCTTGCATAAATTGCCGCAAGACCAATCGATCATTCGTAGCTTTTTTGTAGTTTATACAACATCTAAATACTGTTCAAATATTCTTGCGACCATTTTCAGTTCACACCACTTTCTAAACGCAACGAAAACTGCTTCTTTGGCAAAACACCCCGCGGCAACGCACAGGTTTCCCATCTCGTTCTTTCTAAATTAAGAGTTCAAATAATGGCAGGTGAACTTTCAATCACTCGATAATCACTTTGAACGAGTCGTGTGTTGTGAATTTTAGTCAATATAGTATAATTTGTAGTATTAACTGTTTACTTGATGATGGACGACTTTCGAGATTTGTATGTTCTTTCGGCAGAAAGAAATTTATAATCATAAATTTTTTGCTTAACAAATGTAATACTCCGTAAATGATAACGGGAATATGCTACTACTTCTTTTATATTTTTAAAGTTTACGATGTTTTTAAGATCGGGAGAACATTGAAGCACCTTTATAAAATAGATTTTTTTTTTTTTTTACGTAGTCGTATAGCAAAGTTGATTTTTTTTTTAATTATTTTTTTATTATTATTATTTTTTTACCTTTTCTTTTCGAACCAGCATTTTTAGACTTAAATGCAATATAATCTTGATTTTCATTTTTTTTATTTATACAATCTCTGAGTTTTAATTGTCATTGCTAGAAATAAAATCGAAGCAAAAAAGGTTTTTATTTTTTATTATTATTATTTTTTTTATAACCATGGTTTTCGACTTTTTGGTCGACTAATCCACGGGGTTTAAATCCACCGCCACACAGACTCAAACCAGGTGAAGCCCCCCCTTTTCAGGAGGTTGGCATGGCCACTTAAAATTATTAGCACCTAGCAGGAATTGAACTTGAGACCTCATACATTTTAGAGTGATAGTCACAATCCCTTTTACCACTAGGCCACCTTAAGTGGTTACAAGGTTTTTATTTTGTGAATAAATAAACACTGCGAGTTTAAGTTAAATTACATCCATATGAGGTATTATGTTGTTTAAAAGAAAAACGGGGGTAAAAAATGTATGAAATTATGTTATGATATTTATATGGTCTACTTAAATTTTATGTGCAGTTTCATGAGTTGGTATTGAGTTTAAAGTGGGTTTCAAGTTTGTTTTATTCTTAATGGTAAATCTGGTTTCTAGACGCCTACGACGTAGAGACCTATATGTTTCTACGGTGTAGAAGCTACATCATATCTATATAAAAATACT
>LBNU01038648.1:14437-34517 GCA_014162995.1 Artemisia annua
TTTTTTTTTTTTTTTTTATTTTGTTTTTCTTTTTATAAAACTACGGAACATAAATTATAAAGTTTGATAAGTCATAATAATTAAAATATAGAAAATGCGGAACGTAAAACTATAAAAAATTATCGTGTCCTGTCAACATAGTAGGTAGAAGTGAGACATAGAGGTGATACAATTCATCAAGGTACCAATAATACCTCTTCTTTTTTTCATAAAAATATAGTAACTTTTAAGGTTATTTTATAACTTTCTAAACAGCATAGTTTTATACTCCCTCCGTCTCAATTTATTAGTCTATTTTTGACTTTTAAAGTCATTGTATTACAACTTTGACCATAGCTATTTTCTTTTGTGTTTTATCATACTTGATGCAAATTATATGAATGGATTGTGTTTTAAATGTATTTTCATTGGGTATAATTTTTATCAAGTATTATATAACACAAACAAAATAATTTAAGGTCAAAGTTGACAAAGAAATACTTAAAAAGTCAAAAGTGGACAAATAAATTGGGACGGAGGGAGTAAATGATATGTACAATATAAACCAAGAATATCGTTTTTACATACGTGAAATATAACAAAATAATGTATTTTGAAAATTTGAAACATTCTGCTAGTTTTTTTTTTTTTTTTTTTCAATGTTCATAACATGACGCGTCATGAAACTATTAGAATGTAGAAAAATGGGTCATCTTCTTCATCTTGCAACATCATTCATTTGAGAGAAAGATTGATACGAGATTTATGACAACTTTATTAATTCTCGGTAAAAAAGCATACCTTCATATATATGCAATGGTACACAACTACGACTACCCATCGACAGATAAAAGTGATAAAGTCCGATGACTACTTCAAATTTCAAAACGGTTCGTAAAGTGAATAAACGAAGTTGGGAAAAAAGAAAAATTATTAGCAAAACCTGTACACAATGACAAAATAAAGTCCTAGAAAACTAACTAAAACTTTCTTAAAAAACGTAGGTTTTGTCTGGAGAAAATGATTTGTATACGTATCAGTTGTTGATCTATATGTTATTTAATACTGTCTTTGCTCTTGTTTTCGTGTGTTAAAAGGTGAGCGGATTTCTAATATAACGTTTGTGAATTTAAAGTAACATGAGGTATATGAAAGCAAAATAGTGACTACTCACAATCAAAAAAATGTTCAAACACAATTCAATATTCTTATCTTCATTCTATAAACTAGTTATAATACCCGCGCACGCACGGGTTTTTTCTGGAAAAAAATTATTAAGTATTATTATCGACTAAAATACATCAGTTTTACTTTCGAAAGGAACTTTCGCTAACTGAATAATGATGACAATATGTTTGTTGGTTGTAATATATTTTTGTTTATGCGGTCTTGTAAATTATCATCATCATCATCTTCCCATAAGATACATCTTATATTCATGCCACTGTTATAAATAAACAACATACTTAGTAAAACAAATAAGTATACGTTATAAGTATTCATTTAGAACTTTGTATTTTGCATTTCATATTTAATTATACTTGTTGGTCTTCAATCCACGTTAATCGGCATGAAGCACAAGAATAATGTTTCAGAGGGGAAGACAACACATACTTATTATAAATAGTTGCATTATGACTGTGTAAAAGGTGTTCTTGTAAACCTTTTATAATATACGGAGTATGAAAGAATGTTAAATAGTAAATTACTAAATACTTCTTAATATTTTATATGAGTCTTTGCTATACGTACAATCTCATGTATTCCTTACATATCACTATGAAGTGTATATCGTCAAAAGTGAAAAACAAAATGCTGCTTTTGTATGTAGCTGAGACCTAGGCTTGGTTATATTTTGTAATAATTTTTTGAAATATTTGAGCGGGATATTATCATGTGAAGAGAAAAAAAAGAAGCAAATGATTAATCTATAATAACAATAATATTCATAAGATAAACATGTAAGTTTATTTTGTGGCCATCACCATCCTTGCACTATATAGAAAGTTGCAAAAATTCCCATTGATCAGACAGTGGTATTAACCTTGTGCAATGGTATCCTTGTAGAAAAGAAGAAGGCACATACAATATCGTTGATCTTTATTCCACCGCGATGACAAGTGAGCTATAGACAGCTTTAGATGATGAAAAAAAAAAAAAAAAAAAAAAAAACAACGTACAGATAAAAAAAACGTACAGATATAAAGTAAGGATGAAATTATCATCATTCTATCATAAATAGATTGTCAAGTGTTTGGATAGGGGTCACGACGGGTAACTTTTTGTACATGTAATCCACATCCAAACACCTATTACTTTGTTGAAATCTCAGCAGAAAAAACACAAATGTAGGTAGAGCGGCGTAGTTATGTCCACACCTTATTTTGGAAAAATCGATGCCTATTATGTTACTACGTTGAGCGAAAGCACTCAATAGTATCAAATATCACTGTGGCTCTACATGCTTTAGCTGAAGGGCTCACATTAGACGTGGCTGCACCAAAGGTTTACGGGTTCAGTTGATTTCCTGTTTCTCTTCACGGCTTTACGGTACTTCCGTTGCAAGCTGAATGAAGAAAGCCATTAATGTAATAATGTACTTTTTTCTTAGTATGCAACATTATATTGAGTCTGTACATTCTCTAAAGAATTCAAACGCCACATATATTATCCATTAACATCTAATGATCCCTCCAATTAGTTCTTTTAGCATATAAGTCTACCAAATCTGTCACACACTCATACCCACGCTGCATTAATAGTGACAACCATTTTTAACATAAATCAGAAACTTAATAAGATGGATTGAAACCATTATCTGTCTATGAAATATATCTTGAAATCTTATTCTTAGGTCCAAATCAAGTTTCATGCAAATGATAATATGGAGTATTAATGTGGTTTCTAAAGGTTAAAACTTGTAAGAAGAAAATGATAACTTTTAATATGAGTTTACCTCACAATGGTAGGAACTGAGAAGAAGGAAGATGATGAGTGTGTAAATACTCATCATTTTTATCATATTTTAACTGCCAAAACACGTGAAAACACTCGGAAACACATCCAAATACTGAAAATATCCCAAAGATCGTGTTTTATATGTTTTAAATGCAAAATGATCAAAAACAAATTAAAATTGTACAAAGTTTGCATAATTGGCAGTTTCAGTCCCCCAACTTTCAAAACTTGACAAAATTAGTCCCTGAGTATTTATTTTGAAAAGAAAAGTCAAACCAAGTCCTTTAAAATCAAAAATGATCTTTGGGTGAAAAGCTTTCAAAAAAATTACAAGTTTAGTCCCTGAAGTTTCACATTTGGCAAGTTTGGTCCCTGAACTTTCAGAATTGGCAGAAATGACCCCTGGTGGAATATTTTGGAAGGAAAAGTCAACAAGAGTCCACCATGAATCCACAAATGACAAGTTTGATCCTTGGAATGAAGTTTTAGAGAAGTTGCAGTTTGATCCCTCAGGTTTCAACAATTGTCAAAATTGGTCCCCGGGAAATTTAAAGATGGAAAAAATGACAATAGTGACCTTGGGAAATCAAAACTTGGCAAATATGACCCTTGTAAGTGGATTTGAAAATTGGCAGCTGGGGTCCCTTAAATTTCAGATTGTACATGAATGGTCCCTATATTTAACATATATAAACTAAATTGGACCCTTTTGTATTATCACAACCCAACACACCTTTTATTATAACCCCAATAACCCAAAAGCCCATTTACCCATTCCAGCCCAAAAACCCCACGTTTCTATAAAACACCCCAGTCAAATAGTCAAACTCCCCCCCTTTACCTCCTTTCTTCCCCACCTCCCTTTCACCTCTGGATAAAACACCTTTCCACCCCGACACCTCTACTGCAACACACCACCANCCTCTTCCTTTCCCCCTCAATACACACTGTGTAATAACTCCCACCCCGACACCACCACTGCAACACACCACCACCCTCAAAAGCACCCCATCACACTCCCCCAACCCACTAACACCTCTCCCAATCTCTACCTAACCCCATGGACACCCTGGCAATCCAAAAACCCACCACACAATCTTTCCCGCCAAAACCCAATCTATGGCCAGGATGACTTTCACAGCAATTGGAGGGTGAGGATTTGTTCGCAGAGCTCAAGGGAACCTCACAGAACCCTAATTCACAGAGAAGAAGCACAAGACTCCCATTTTCCTACCTACCACTTTCTAGTATAAATAGTTAGCTCATGTAAGCCATTAGGGCATCCTTTCTCTTGTCTCTTTTATGTTTTTAGAATCTATTTACATTTGTAATTCTGAATTTCCAGTTTAATTGAAGTTATTTTTAAGTTTTTTTTTCCAATTCGTATTTTCATTCAAAATCCTAAGTTTCTTGTCATTCCCTTTGTATCATGTCTAAATTATCTAAGAATATGTCTTAAGTATTGTTAAAGATGTTTGAATCAAAAGAAAGCAGAAAATCAAAAGAGAAAAGAAAAACAGAAAAATAAAAAAAAAGGGGTAAAACAGAAGAAAGAAGAAGAGAAACAAAAGAGAGCATGGAAATGGTATGGTTTAGAGCTCATGGGAGCATTAGGATGATAACCTTTGGTCCTGGTTCTCCTTTGTCATAAGCATTTGAAGAAACTTGTAAGAAATTTTCATGTTCTTTTCTTGAATTGGCCTAGTTTGGTTATTGCTATTGTTTGCTATTTGATTGTGTTTAATTAAAGTTATTTACTGTTAGTATGAGTTAATTTAGTGTTCATATGGTTTAATTCATTAAGTAGCTTTGAAATTCCACCATATCAGTAGTTATAGGAGTGTTTGGATTAGGAGTAATTTCTATGTTCTTATGGATCTCAGTGGTAAAAATTGGTTAGTACTGCACACTTAGGTATTAGGGAGTTCAAATCAAGAATAAAGTTTGGAGGTTATTCAGCAAAAAGTCAAATTCACCTCTCTAATCCCCTAACAGTTCACTGTTAGAAATTTAAGAAGTCAAATCATCATGTTTGGTAGGAGACTTGTTAAAATTGCTTAATTTAGTTTCATCTTAACATAATACAGCATAATCAGTAATCTAGGAAGGATAGAAATTCACCAAAGTCAAAATAGTTCACAACTTTTTCAAAAGTCAAAAGTGAATACTCAGTTTTTGAGCAAAAATTAAAACACTCTACAGGATTCATTTGTTGATGAAATTTAATAAAATTGGTTGATTTTGGATCTTTGTCACCTTGTTCATCATTCTCAAAAAGAAATTCTCAATTTGAAAGTGGTTTGCTTAGGTGAATTGGATGGGGAAGTTGACTGTTTGATGGATATCTCCCCTGCACCCTCAGTTTTTGCCCATTTTCATAAGGGTGTAGAAAGCTCATTAGTTAGCATTAGGGTTTGATTCTTGTTGTTTTAGGAAGCCCCCTAGGTGTACTTTCTAGGATTGCTTTTAGTCTAGGACCATCTGCTTATCTAGTGCTTATTGAGAGGCCATCTTTTGACCACTTTGAGACTGCATGCAGATTTTCATCGTTTTTCTGTGACCCATAACTTGTTCAATTTTTGACCAATTTGTTTGCTCTTTGTTGTTTTAAAAAGTCCCCTAGGTGGTAATTAGTTGCTCACTTTTTGTTTTCCTTTAACAGCTTATTTCAACTGCTTATTTTGTTCTTTATTTTGTTTTTTTTTGGTCTGTTGCTGCTACAACTCAGGGAACTGAGTTGTTCATGATTGATCTTGTTTGATTCTTATTCTGTATTTGGACCTGTTGTAGTTGTTATTGCTTGATGTTGTGGTCATTTCTTGTTGTTGATTTGTTTGTTCAAGCTTATGTGAGCTTATTGGTTTATTTGTGAAACTGTTTGAAGCTTTGACCAAAACTAGGATACAAATTTTGAATCTGCATAAATTGCTAAATTTGTTTGAGTTTCAGTTGAGAATTTTGGTGAAAACCCATTTTCAAAACTTGATAATAGTTTGTGTTTGTGGTTGTGTTAAACAAGCAGTAAAAAAAAAATAAAAATAAAAAAAATAAAAGAAATTTTGAGCAAAAAGTTGGGGTCGAACCTGGGACCTCCAGCCTCAAACAAACACAAGCAAACACTCTGCTACCATCTGCCCTAGGGTCTTCTCAATGTTTATTATACCAATTTTAATTCTTATAGTAGTAGTGTTCTTTTAAGCTTATTTAAGCTTTTTAGCTTATTGCAGCTTATTAAAACTGCTTCTTTCAAACTTTGTATTTTTCTTAAATTTGTTTTAGCTTAAGTTAATTTCCAGAAAAATTTTACATTTATTTAATTAGTTTTAATATTTATTTTGATTTAATTTAGTTTAAAAAGTAATTAATTGATAATAATTAGAATTTTTATTAAATAATTAATTTTCTTTTTTTCAAAATTTTCTTTTGTCATTTAGTGCGTAAGAAAATTATTTGTAGGCTCGTAGGACCTTTCGTGTTTAAATTTCACGTTTTATCTTGCGCGTGACGTTTATTTTTAAATAAACGTTACGTGTTTGTTTTAGATTGTGATTTAGGATTCCCGATACCTAAATTTGTTTCCCGTAGTGTTTTAGGATTCCCCTAGTTTGCCAATTGCCTTTTGTTCCCTCTAGGTTATTTTATTTTCATTCTCGTTCGTTAATTTTCCATTTTCGTTAATTTAACGTATTACAAAACCAAACAATCTTTCGCAACCAAGCATACAAGTCTTTAATCTCGATCTTTCACGAATCTTTCCATTCACACCTCGTTGGGGTACGACTCGGGAAATCACTTCCCGGTCTCACAAATATCACATTGCACGAGTTTACGAGGTAATCTTTTTCCTAAAAGGTTTACTTGTATTTCTCTACGTCTTGTTGTCACTCACGATAACATTGACCTCACTTTGTTGATATTTTTGAATACTTGTTGTTTTACACACCAAAACACAACGAATCAGTATAATATTCAAGTACCGACACAAAGGGAATACACTTGTCTTTTAACACAACAACGAGGTCACAAATTCAAAACTTTGGATTTCATTTCATATTTATATAGCATAGATACTTATTTTATACTATTAGGAAATCCCGAGAACTTTATATTGATCTCGTACTATTAGGATTCCCGTATAACTATTTCTGTTCCCGTAGTATTAAGTGATACCATACTAGTTAGAAATTCCCATACGATTAGAAGGTGAAGATTATAAACACCTTTAAGATGGCCGGTGATGATACAAACATATCAACAACAGTGAAACCCTTAACACCTATTGCACAATACCAATGCCCTAAACTCAAAAACACAAACTACACAGTTTGGACTATACAAATTAAGGTTATACTAGAAGCACAAGGTTTATGGGAAGCAATAGAACCTAAGGAAAACACGCAAGTAGATGATAATAAGGATAAGACAACGAAAGCCTTCCTATATCAAGCGTTGACCGAAGATGTGATTTTACAAGTAGCAAGTTGTAAAACGGCAAGGAAATTATAGGAATCGTTAAAAAGGAGACACGTTGGAGAAGAGAAAGTGCAACAAGCACGGTTACAATCATTGATGATTGGATTTCAGACCCTTCAGATGAAGGAAGATGACACGGTGGATGCATTTACTGCCAAACTAAACGGCTACGCCACGAAGGCTAAAGAATTAGGAAAGACTTTTGATGAATCACTTTTAGTACGAAAACTATTAGATTCTACATCAGATAGGTTCATTCAAATAGTAGCATCCATAGAACAGACAAACGATCTCGACAATATTACCTTAGATGAGATCGCTGGAAAACTTAAGGCATTCGAGGAAAGGATAAAACTCCGAAAGGGAGGACAAGTAGAAAACCAGGATAACTTACTATTCGCACAAGGCAAACACTCTAAAAATGGAAAACGATTTACCAAACATAGAGGTAGATCAAACTACTCACGAGGAAACTGACAAAATAATAGAAATAAAGATAACTCGAATGGAGAAAACTCAACTCACAAAGATAAGTCAAATAAAGGTAGACGTGAGTGGGATATAAGAAAAGTAAAATGTTTCAATTGCGGGAAACAAGGACATATGAAGAAAGACTGCGGAAAACCATCACCAACCCATGAACAATCAAACCTTATCTTAGAAGACGATGAACCATCACTATCAATGACTACACACGAAACTGAACACGAAGAAGTTTTGCTGAATGAAGGACAAGTACAACCCGGAAAGTATGCTACAACAGATGCTAGCATATGGTATTTAGATAATGGTGCAAGTAACCATATGACGGGAACCAAGAGTCATTTTAAGGATATTGATGAAAGCATCACTGGACGCGTTCGTTTTGATGATGGATCGTATGTAGAGATAAAGGGAAAAGGTTCGATACTGTTAGGATGTAGAAACAAACAACAAAAGATAGTTTAGGATATTTACTACATTCCAAACCTCAAAAGCAACATACTTAGTCTAGGACAACTTACAGAGATAGGTTGCAAGATCATCATGGATGGAAACAAACTGACTTTGTATGACAAGAACAAGAAATTGTTGATGAAAGTAGAAAGATCTAAGAATCGACTTTACAGTATTAGACTACAAATAGAAGCACCTATATGCCTCTTAGCAAACGTAGATAACCAAGCATGGTTATGGCATGCTAGATTAGATCATCTGAACTTTGACGCGTTAGACAAGATGACAAGAAAAGGTCTAGTAGAAGGGATACCAAGAATAAATCATGCAGGACAAATTTGTGATGCATGTTTATTAGGAAAACACATTAGAACACCATTTCCAAACCAAGCTAAATTCAGATCAAAGAACCCGTTGGACTTAGTATATGGAGATCTTTGTGGTCCCATAAGTCCGGCCACACACTCTGTAAAGAAGCTCATCTTCTTATTAGTAGATGACTGTACACGTTTCATGTGGGCCTACTTTCTAACATCGAAAGATTAGGCATTTAACACATTCAAGGAATTTAGACAGAAGATTGAAATGGAGTTGAAATTGAAATTAAAAATGCTAAGAACAGATAGAGGAGGTGAATTTACATCTAATGAATTTACCAAGAAAACTTAACCTACCCAGTGGGTAAACTACCCGGTGACTAAAAACAAAATTAATGCTTGCTTGTAATATGTGACATGAAAGGAAAAAAAAACACAATTAATGCTTTTGTTACTTCTCTCCCAATGACTGAATGCCACCTCATCCGGGTAAACTACCCAGAGGGTAGGTGTATCAATGAGCAAGACAGTTGACAGCACCATACTCACCACAACAAAATGGAGTAGTGGAGAGAAGAAATAGAACAATGTTATCAACTACTAGGAGTATGATGAAAGCGATGAAGTTACCTTTAACTTTTTGGACGGAAGCAGTGAAACACGCCATTTACATACTCAACAGGGTACCTACGAAAGCCCTAGAAGATAAAACACCATATGAAGCCCTCTACAACAGAAAACCAAATCTGGAATACCTAAGAATATTCGGATGCACAACTTATGCGAAGATAACGATACCTTACTTGAAGAAGTTGGATGACAGAAGCATATCGATGATTTACTTAGGAGTAGAGGAAGGATCAAAAGCATGTAGGTTTTATGATCCAATAGGAAAGAAGAAACATGTTAGTAGGGACGTAAAGTTTATGGAAACAAAACCGTGGGATTGGGATAACAATGGACAAGATACGAGTACACAAGACACGTTTTGGGCTAGTTTTGTGGCAGATGGAGTTGACAATGAAAATCCTATACCAATCAATATAGAAAATAATGACAACACGTATCATGAACCAGATCCAATACCAGATCCAAACTCACCAATCACACCACCAACATACAATTATGACCCTAACTCAGAAGAAGAAGAAGGAGAAGCTACTTTAGCTCATTAGGAAGTTCATATCAAAGATATGATCATAGACCGGTACGAGGTTCAAAGGAGTTAACGGAAATCTATCAAAATACACGTGAAGTAGAAGCAACAAGCTTATTTTTCACAGAAGAAGAACCCCGTAATTACAAGGAAGCATCAACAGATAAGAAATGGATTGAGGCCATGGATATTGAATTAGATTCAATCAACAAAAATAACACATGGACTCTTACTACATTGCCTACGAATCAGAAGGCAATATGACTCAAATGGGTTTATAAGACCAAGAGAGATGTGAAAGGAAAGATCATTAAATATAAGGCAAGATTAGTAGCAAAAGGTTATGTACAAGAACAAGGAATAGACTTCGATGAAGTGTTTGCACTAGTTGCTAGGATAGAGACAGTTCGTTTGATATTAGCACTAGCAGCATATCATGGTTGGCAAGTACACCACTTAGATGTAAAATAAGCATTTCTACATGGAGAATTGAAGGAAGAAGTCTATGTTACACAACCTGAAGGATTTATTCAACAAGGAAACTCAGGAAAAGTCTACAAGCTAACTAAAGCTTTGTACGGCTTAAGACAAGCACCGAGAGCTTGGAATGTGAAACTTGATCAAACCTTAAAGTCATTAGATTATAAGAAATGTAATCTCGAACAAGCAGTTTACATGAAGAGAAGCAAGACTTCTACACTTATAATTGGAGTATATGTAGATGATTTGATAATCACGGGCACTCCAAAGAAAGAAATAGACTTGTTCAAATCCCAGATGAAAGACAAATTCGAAATGAGTGACTTAGGGTTACTAGCTTATTACCTTGGGATAGAAGTTACACAGACAGGAGCAGAGATTACAATCAAGCAAACAGGATATATTAACAAGATCTTGAAAGAAACAAGTATGACGGACAGTAATGATATGAAGATACCAATGGATCCCGGCACTAAGTTGGTCAAGGCGGAAGATGGAAACTCAGTTGACGCAACTTACTACCATAGCTTAATTGGAAGTCTCAGGTACTTACTACATACAAGACCAGATCTTAGTTACTCAGTCGGACTACTCAGCAGATTTATGCAAGACCCGAAGGATCATCACCTGAAGGCAGTGAAACAAGTAATCCGATATATCAAAGGAACAAAGGAGCATGGCATAATATACAAGAAAGAAGGCGGCTGCAAGATTATAGGTTACAGTGACAGTAGTTATGGAATCAACACCGATCAAGGAAAAGGAACTACTGGAATCGTATTTTATTTTGGAGAGTCACCTATTACTTGGTGTACTCAGAAGCAACCTACAGTGGCACTATCATCATGTGAATCAGAATTCATGGCGGCTACTGGAGCAGCATGTCAAGCTTTGTGGTTAAAACGACTACTTAGTGAATTAACTGGATGGCAAGAAAAGAGGATAACGCTTAGAGTTGACAACATATCAGCAATAGCACTCGTAAAGAACCCAGTATTTCATGGAAGGAGCAAGCACATAGATATTCGCTATCATTTCATTCGTGAATGTGTAGAGAATGGTCATATCAATGTGGAACATGTTAGTGGAGAACTACAAAGAGCAGATATCTTAACAAAGGCCTTACCAAAACTGAAGTTCGTGACTATGCGACAAATGCTCGGAGTTCAAGACTTAGGACAAAGCAACGATCAAGATTAAGGAGGAGAATGTGAACATATAATCTCGATATTGCTTCATCATTCAAACTCGAAGGACCAAAGTTGTCAGAAAGAAACTTAGAAACCGAAAGTTAGTTATTTCGGTTATTAGTTAAAGTTAGTTATTTAGAAAAGTAGTTATTACCGAAAGGTTGTGTCACTTGGAACACACCTATTCGAACAGACATGGCGTTTGGCTCATAACCATTCGGCCTCTATATATACTTATGTACATGTAACGTTTACAGAAGTTAGACGATTTAGTTATTCAGTTTATACTTATTGCAATTTCATATATCGACTCACTTTGGGACCAACATGTACGTCTTGAACGTTCAGTTTTAGATATCACATCAAGATCCATTCAGAAATATGTATATGGATGGCAGTGGCGGAGCTAGGAATCTGTCACAGGGTGTGCACAAATTAGTAAATAAAAATTTGATTTGGCTTTATTGTTTGAGTCGGGTCGGTTCGGGTTTTTTTATATGATTTTTAAATCTATTTGTTTTTTGACCGTTCTTTTTGTCTGTCTTAATTTTTTTTTCTTTTTAGCTTTGTTTTACTTGATTGAATCGGATCACTTTAGATTTTTGTCACAAAATCTTACATTTGGTTAAACGCATAGTGAATTTAGTTGCCATAAACTACCAATATATGCTACTAAATGCAAAATGTAAAAATGAAAAAATAATACTCCGAGAGTCCAACCACAAATTCACCTAGAAACTTGAGAGATATAATATATTACTCCGTACTATATAACTTATCTCCACCCACCAATTCACAAGTCTATCTCAAACACTCTTTTTCCTTATTCTTTCTAACATCTGCAACTTCAAAACGCCATTGTTGTTTCTTAAAATTTCCATTCTCTAAATTTTGGTTTCATTTGTTCTAGCTGACAATAAAAAGGGTATGCACTTGATTTTTAATGGGTATGCACTCTATGTAAAATAACCAAGTAGAAGCACAAAATTAGTTTTTTTTTACACTAAGCCAAAAAATTCACAGGGTATGCAAGTGCATACCCTGTCTAACATGTAGATCCGCCCCTGATGGATGGTTACGAAAGATTGACTTACCAGAGCCACGATGTTTATTTGAGTATTTGTGAAATTATTTTCAAGCAGTCGATCCAAAAAATCTTTCTCTTCCACAGCCACCTTGGTCATTGCTGAAGAAGCAATTTGATCTCTCCTCTCGTCAATTATAGTATCCGTAAAGCTAGATACCTCATGAAGATGTTTTAAGTAGTCCCTCCTTAATCCTTGAAGATCTAGACCGCTTATTACAGGGAAAAGGTCACTTACATTTAGTTTTATACCACTCTCCAATGTCTTCTGGAGTGCCACTTTCAACCAGTGAGCGGTTCCATGTTCATCATTTAAATCAAGAAAATCTTTGCTGAACAAAATGTTGCTCATAGTGTTAAACAATGTAGTAAAAACAACTTCTTCAATTTTCACAACTTTTCCTTGATTGCTATTCAGGAAATCTAACATTTGAGCCATCTTTTCATTTCTTAATTTAGACTGAGCTTCTAGCGCTTTAGGTGAGAACATTTGAGCCTTAGAAAGGGTTCTCAGGGATTTCCAGTGTTGGCTGCAATCGTACGCCCAAACCATGTAGTAGTCCATGAAACTTTGCTGAAGTGCATCAGGTGTGTTACGACCAGAAAGATTACGGTCTTGAGTCTTAAGAACTTCCATAGCTGCCTCTGGGGACGAGGCTACAACAAGAAGTCGAGATCCTAAACGAAGAGAGATAAGAGGGCCATATTCTTGAGCCAGCATGGCGGTGGAAACATGTGGCTTGTTGCCCATTTGGTGCATATTGCCAATGATCGGCAATGGTCGTGGCCCGGGTGGGAGGTTTCTCTTAGTTTTGTTAAACTTTTTTGTTATAAATAATAGGAAGAAAGGTGTTAATATCAGCAAGAGAGAAGATAAGAAACTCTTCTCCATACAAAAAGCTAAGTTTTCCATTGAGATGTTCTGAGTGAATTATTTTGTGCTGGAATGAGTGCTTAAATAAGCTTCTTCATCCGCTACTATACTCCATAATCTAAGATTTAAAGTATAATCAATTAAATTTCTAGATATAGTCAGTCTTTACAACTATTATTTTAATCATCGACATAGTCTTGTATTTTTGTATTTTGTTGATATGGATAGTATAAGAAGGTAAGCGGAAGCAACATTGGACTTAGGCCCAATAAACTAGTCGTGAATCAAAGTCAATGCATTGAAATATTCAAACATCTTGTGCTAGCTAATTTCTATATTCATCTGAATTTGAAAAATAGGTTTGATACGTGAAAATTACTAAGCAAAATTCCATGGAAAACACTGTTATTTCACTTTAATTACCTTTATTCATCGAATACATCACTTATATTTTTTTGTAATCGTGATTTACTTCAAATCAAAAGCTTAGTCAGGTATAGCATGTGGAATGCATACTCGTTCTAGCTAGCTTGATGCCGCCACAACTAAGTGCATGCCGACGTCAAGGTGGCGGCGCCCCCTTTCGTGGTCAAGGTGTGGCGCCCTTTGAGGGGTCAAGGGGCAGAGCCATTGTTGGGGTCCCGGGTTTTCCCTCCAACCGGTTTTTCCCACCATTTTGGTGTGACTCTTCCCGCCAACCGTTTTTAACTGAATTTAACTTACTTTCGGTTATGTTTTTTTATATTAGAATTGATCTCTTCCAAACAAAACACATATAACAACTCTAATGACAACTTTATGATTATTGCTTTGTTCTCTCGTGCCTCAGTAGCAAAATGAGATTTTCTGAATTATCCAATTGAGGTTTGGTGATATCCGAGGCATATAGGGTCAAAACACTTCAATCTGAAAGTGATCTTTACATGATTGAGAGAATATATAAGGGTTATTTGATTATACCACTCACACACACCCAAATTCTAACAAATAGTACCATCTTAATTTGAAAAGGTACTAGGAAATTGATAAGTAGTCATTATTTAACTAGCTTAACTTCACTAGACAATACTTGTAGGGTTTTTGTGTTACTCGCATGACCAATAAAACATGCACAACAGAATAAAATAGATAACATGGCCATGCAACTTAAAGCCTATTAATGACAAGAGTTATTGTTGGGTCAAAAATTTGGCCCAATTGGCCTTGACAAGATTTGAAAATAAAATAGCCTAACTTACTGAATAAAATAGTAAATGATGAGACAAAAAATGTTACGTTTTTAGGGGTCGGTTTGAGTCCTAATTCGTATGTTTTTGGTTTGGATTTCACCCAAAGTCGTTTCTNTTTTTATGTGTAATCGTTATTTACTTCAAATCAAAAGCTTAGTCAGGTATAGCATGTGGAATGCATACTCGTTCTAGCTAGCTTGATGCCGCCACAACTAAGTGCATGTCGACGTCAAGGTGGCGGCGCCCCCTTTCGTGGTCAAGGTGTGGCGCCCTTTGAGGGGTCAAGGGGCAGAGCCATTGTTGGGGTCCCGGTTTTTCCCTCCAACCGGTTTTTCCCACCAAAAGGTGTGACTCTTCCCGCCAACCGTTTTTAACCGAATTTAACTTACTTTCGGTTATGTTTTTTTATATTAGGATTGATCTCTTCCAAACAAAACACATATAACAACTCTAATGACAACTTTATGTGTATTGCTTTGTTCTCTTGTGCCTCAGTAGCAAAATGAGATTTTCTGAATTATCCAAATGAATTTGGTGATATCCGAGGCATATAAGGTCAAAACACTTCAATCTGAAAGTGATCTTTACATGATTGAGAGAATATATAAGGATTATTTGATTATACCACTCACACACACCCAAATTCTAACAAATAATATCATCTTAATTTGAAAAGGTACTAGGAAATTAATAACTGGTCATTATTTAACTAGCTTAACTTCACTAGACAATACTTGTAGGGTTTTGGTGTTACTCGCATGACCAATAAAACATGCACAACAGAATAAAATAGATAACATGGCCATGCGACTTAAAGCCTATTAATGACAAGAGTTATTGTTGGGTCAAAATTTTGGCCCAATTGGCCTTGACAAGATTTGAAAATAAAATAGCCGAACTTACTGAATAAAATAGTAAGTTAACCTTAAACATCAAACAAGTCACTGAGTGAACAGTCACTCAGTGAGTTACCTTTAGGATGTTCAGACCGAGTCTAAGAAGAAAGACTCGTCATTCAATGAGGCGGTACTCAGTGAATGATCCCTGAGCCAAAGAATAAGGTAATGGAGTCAGTGAGTGATGACAATAACTCACTGACTCCCTGAAACTGTCGCTACAACAGACTGAAAAATATGGATGGAACTTCCAAAAAGGGAAGTCAAACAAAGTACAAGTTATTACCATAATAGTGATAATATTTGGTATGAAATATCCAAAAGGATGGTTGGTGCTTCTCCAAATGAAGAAAGAAATGAGGACCACTACAAGTGGATGACAACTAACACCATCACATGTTTACTTGTACTTTGTACCTATATATATGTCTAGTTTGTAACAGGGATAGTTGTGAATTCTAAACAAACAAATATACTTAGTATTAGTTGATAGGATTCCTCTCTCATTGAATCTCAAGCTTAGCTTGGATCAATGAGAGTTTTATTGTCAATCAATGTGGATAATATACCGAAATTATCCCCATAAAGAAGCTAAAGATGTTATCATGTAGTCATGTTGGTATTGAGTAATCTTGTAACTATTATTCATTATTATTAATGAAATTGTTCTTTATGTTTATCAAGATTCTCAATTTACATGGACCAACAAGTGGTATCAGAGCCAGGTTCATTCTTATGAGCCAGATCCATGTATGACTGCTGATAACATTCTTCACTGTCAAAAAATAAATGTAAGAACCTTCAAAAACTGCTACTGTTGTTGCAATTTTTGAGGGGGAGAGACACATTTATTTATGACTGAGAACACATATCTTTCCCTCCCTGAACCCCAAAATAACATAGCCTTGGAGGTCCTACAGGTAGTGTATAACCTAAGTGTTTGACAACCTTAAGAAGAAGCTAAGAAGAAAGGTTCTCCATTCAGTAAGGTGGAACTCAGTGAATGATACTTGAGCCAAAGAAGGAGGTGATGGATTCAGTGAGTGATGACAATAACTCACTGAATCCCAAAAGGCTCCTCACTGAACAACTAAAGACTGAAGACATGAAAACTGAAGTAAAGGCGGGATCAGCCGGGATAAGTTTGAATGGATAAGGGGTGGTCCTTATCATGCAAATGTCAACTTACCCTGAATGGATAAAAGAGTTATTCCAGATCTGTGATTTTTTTTTGTAGATTGAAAGATTTCTTTATTTGTGTTTCAAGATGAAGGATCGGCGTGAGTTTTTTGTTGTGATGATTTTAGTTTTGAGTTTTTTTTTGTTGATTAGTTTGGATTTGGGTTTTTGGATTTTTTGTGGTCGATTATGGTGGCGGATAAGGATTTTTGTGGGGAAGTGATAAGGTTTTTTTTAGTTAGGGCTATGTTATTTTGGGGTTCAGGGAGGGAAGGATATGTGTTCTCAGTCATAAATAAATGTGTCTTTGGAGGAGTAAAAGTGTTTGTTCAGTTTACAAAAAGCTGAAAATGGTATTGGGAGTGTTAATGATGAGGCATGGGTATGAAATTATTTATTTTTTGATGATTAAAAAAAAGGGGGGCATCTGAGAAGAAGAAGTCTGATTAGGTTTGTGGGATTACAAGTGTTGTTAGGCAAAGCCTGATGAGTCTGTTGTGAGTATCAGGGAATGACGGGATGAAAAGCTGTGATTATCACAGCCGTGGTATGGGTATCACTTGCGTATACACCTACAGTATGGTCATCAGTAGGTATGTCACAGGGTCCAAGTCGAGTTAATAATGGTTGTAAGAATCAGAGTTACGCAGCGGAAGTGTGATGGGTCCATAACCCACAAACCCCGAATCTAAAGGTTCCTAGAACCTAAAACGATAAACTCAGGAAGATTTGGCCTAAGGTGTGATAAAACTCATTGTTTGTAAATGAGTTACCGGTCAGTTGATTGTGATTCAGGGAATGGCATGATTCAGAGAATTAGTCATTTCCTAAAATGAAGTTCGTGCTATGACAACGTGTCCTGAGTCAGAATATTGGGACTCAGGGAGTGTTAATGTTTTGTTTGGGTAGAACCTGAATTCAATTGGGGCGGTTGCAAGTGTCAGGGAGAGATATGGAGAGATATCAATCAGTGGATATCACGGCTTTGAGAATCAGGGAATGAAATATGTTTCAATGTGTTTTGAAGTTGAGATACTTATGAGTAAGAAGTTATCAATGGATGAACAAAACTCAACATACTAAGTGTTGTATATATCAGTATTTAAACAAAACCCAACTGTCCCTGAACCCCTCAGTCACTTAACTCCCCATGAACCTTACACACTGAACCTTTCAAACTGAACAAGGGTCACTGAACCATAACTGAACCGGTTCACTGAATCCCTGAAGCCAGTCACACTCACCTTGAACCCATAGCGCTAACCCCCAGGCGACTGAACTCCCTGCCTGGTCACTAAACCTGTCCACTCAACTACTAAACCTAGTCAGATACCCTCAGGTCACTGACCATGAACCCGGTCAGGATAATAAAACCACACACAAGGTTTCCCACATCTTCAGATAGTGAAGACTTTCCATATCCTAAACATTCAGTTGACTTTCCATATCCTGAACATTGAGTCTCTTGAAACACAAGAGTCTCTGATGGTGCTTGAAAACCAAACCTGAAATCCCATAACCTGAACTTGAAGAGTTGGTTTTGAAATCGAGCCTGAGATAAAAATGTGGTGTTCCTGATGAGGATCAGGGAATGGAAAGATTCACACGAGAAGAGTGTGACTCATGGTATGATAAAGATCAAATGATGGTGTGTCTTTTGGGCTGAGAACAACACTCTGAATGCTGAGGTCCCTGAACTCTGGTCACTAAGCTACCTGAAACCTTGATTACCATAACCAAAACCTGAAAACCAAACCTGAACCTCAACCACAAAGAAAACCCAAGGTGACTGAAAGGAAGTCCAGTACCTGAAAAACCAAACACCATAACCTGATTCACCTAGGCTATTTGTATATTCAAATAGGGGGAGACTGTTGGGTCAAAAATTTGACCTAATTGGCCCTGAAAAGATTTTAAAATAAAATAGCCTAACTTACTGAATAAAATAGTAAGTTAACCTTAAACATCAAACAAGTCACTGAGTGAACAGTCACTCAGTGAGTTACCTTCAGGATGTTCAGACCGAGTCTAAGAAGAAAGACTCGTCATTCAGTGAGGCGGTACTCAGTGAATGATCCCTGAGCCAAAGAAGAAGGTAATGGAGTCAGTGAGTGATGACAATAACTCACTGACTCCCTGAAACTGTCTCTACAATAGACTGAAAAATATGGGTGTGTTAGGACCTAAGTTTATCAACATTTATCAAGTCTCGGTTATTTCAGTACATGTAATAGGTTGCTAGTTTATCTAAGTTATTCATGTAATCATTTAGAGTCCAAGAAACGTCCAATGGGCCTAAAAGCCCACGAATAGAACAAGATAGGGAAGAGAGGAGTGTTGCCCTACTCTTCACCTATAAATAGGACTCTTGTGTTATCATGTAACTTGTTGGTTATTTCAATATCATAAAGAAACTCTTGCACTTTTATTCTTCTCATTTGATCTAATCAACCAAACTCTATTTCTCATCTTATTTCTATCAAATCAATACTTGTGTTTACAATATGGTGACCTAACAAGTGGTATCAATCGCTAGAAGAAGGTGTAATCTTTGTTTTTTGTTTCCAACGAACCAAATCTAGTGTTTAATCATTATTTTTTGCAAAATCTTGCTACTTTCTTGTTTGTTTCGTGTTTATATCACATCTTTTTCATCAAAAACCTGTGCAACAAACTCAAACAACCAACAAAGCTCAAAATTTTTCAAAAACTTTAAGATTCGTACTTTTGTACTATTTTTCGAAAATTTTCAAATTTTTGAAAAGTGGTTCAAGTTTGCAACTTTCTTTAAGATTTCATCATTTTAAGGTTTGTTGTACAAGAATCTTGGATTAAAAACGTGTTTTTGGCTTGCTTTTTACAAATACAAAATCTGCCATAAGTTGTACAAATTTTCGAGAAACCTTAAACCCCAATCTTTCGAGATATTTGGTTATTGCTCCTAAGGTGTTTCCGTTGCTTACTCAGTGCTTTTCTCTCTTATATAAGAAAGAAAACACTTCGACTCGTTGAATATTATTGAGCTTGTATAATCTCGATAATTTTGGTAAATTTTTTCGAAAAATTGAAAACTTTCGAGATCTTTTCAAACTTTTCGAAATCTTTCTGTTTTCGAGATCTTTGGATATTTTCGAAATCCTTTCTAATTTTTTCGAGAACTTTGCTTATTTCCATAAACTTGAAGTTTTCGAAAATTTTTTCAAAAATTTCTCGATAATTGGACATTTTCGAGAAACTTTAAAATTTTTCGAGAACTTTGACATTTTTCGAGATCTTTGGACTTTGAATGTTTTTCGAGATATTCTTCAAAAAGTTTCGAGAACATACTT
>LBNU01038648.1:40399-53816 GCA_014162995.1 Artemisia annua
TATCGTCTGAAACCTGCGCACTAAGAATAAAACAAACACCGTTAGGCTTATCGAGGGATTGTTTCCCCCGATTATCCTCCGGCGTGAGAGTAAGTAATCGTAGTTTAGGGTTGTATATAGTTAGGGTTACGTGAGTAGTCGTACCTTTGTGAGGGTTAGGTCCCCTCTATTTATAGGTAAGTAACCGATAAGGGTTACTTGGTCCTTACTCCAAGGCGTGTCCGCTTATATCGGATATTTGGTAAATATCCTCCTAATTTAGAAGATATCCTTTATCCGTTCCATAAATACGTATTGGGCTTTTGGGCCTCGTGGGCCGGAGCTACGTATTTACGCGCCTTATGGCCCACGCATTGTGGGCTATCGCACCGGTATTGTTTACCGAACGGGTTCATGACCCGGTGTAGACTATACGTCATCAATATTTATTTTACTCGTTTGTCCTCTATCACTATCTTAATTTTTATATTTTATTATATATTTATGTTACTTATAACGGTGTATTTTAGAGTTTGCAAATTTCATATTTTCTTATATATTTATGTTACTTATAATGGTGTATTTCAGATTTTGTAAAAAAACTTTTCTGAAGAATGATCACTTTCAAGTGGTTGGACTTCACAAAGTGTCTCTTGTGATCACTTTCAAACATTTTTTCTTTATATAAGATTTGATATTTTGGCCAATAACCTTCCCTCTTATTGCTAGAATTTTATCTAACCCCCAAATATTTCACTAAGCCCATTTTATCCCATTGTATTTTTTTTTTAATTTTTTTATTTTATTTTATTATTATTTTTTTTTTGTTTTGGAAATGTAATATAGTTTAATTAGTTTGATATTGCTTAAGTTACGCAAACATAAATTCCGTAAAGTCATTGTAAGGAAAGCATAACATGAAAAAGCATTCTTCGCCGAAATTGTGGTACATGGTAGTATGGTACCAACTGCCACAAAGCATGAGTAACCTACTAATGAATATATATTCATGTTTCATGATCCTTAACTTATTATGGTGCTTGGTTTTTGATGCTAGTTAATAGTTTTTAGTCCCGCGTACATATGTTATTTCCATGTCCTATGATATAATTAAGCATGGATTATCTATAGGTGTGGTGCTGGTAGAGTGACTAATAGGTGTTGGGTAATCTTTAATCAGCCCACTTCGCTTCGTTAAGTAATTATTCAACCCATAAACCATGTTTTGATTTAGCACTCCTTATTGCTATCACTATTTAATAAAACTCGGATACGAATAACTTAACCAATCTAATATTACATCAAAATAAATTTACTTGTAAAACTATTTTTTTAGTTTATCTTAGTTCTTAATTATTATGCTTTAAAGTTGAATCATGGGTTAGAATAATAATAGTCATTTTTGGAGTGATGATGTATATTGCTAACGAATAACTTAACCAATCACAATCTTTTATTAAATGGCTAATACTACCACAAACAAAGCATCTCTTCTGAGTGAATACATAACCTCTTCCTAACACTCTATCCTTTTTCACATTCTTTTCTCTTTTAGGTGTTTCTGGTTTGTTTTCTTGTTGCCTAGGAGATTTTAAGTGAGACTCACAACTAGGTTCAACAGATTTTGGTTTAACATTAGACACAACAGATTTGTTACTTTTAACTGATTTAGATTTTGACTCTTCACTAGGGACACTTTCTGGTTCTGATTCAGAATGCTCAGAGATGTTTTCAATGGACCATGCACTGTCATCAGATTGACAGGTAGAGTACTCACTGGTTTTATCATCTGAAACACTTGTTTCAGGCACATGTGGTCCCCTTTTCGCATAAACAAATAAGGAGTCATCAAGTTCAGGTCCTGGATTAGGAGTATAGTCTCTACTCAAAGGTGGTAGAACTCTTTTGAAGTTGTCAGTTTAAACAAATCTATTATATATAGGTTTAGCTACAGAATCTTCCTCTTTACAAACAAAAACAGTGTTTTCCTTTTCCTCTTCATAGCTTAAAACCTCACTGTTTGACTTTATCTCATAACCAAAACCTATTTTACTGTTTGAACTCATTCCTGAATCAATAAGTCTAAACAGGTTTTTATTTGAGTTTTCCCATTTGTCAATTATATTCTGTAGATATTCTTTATCTTTTAGTGCCTTCATACCAATTCTTCTATATCTTTTCATTTTTCATCTTTTTCATAAATTTCATTAGCCTGAAAAGTAAGTTTTTCATTTAAACTTGCTTGCTGTTTTTGAAGATTTTTAACTTGAGCCTCTAAGGTTTTAACTGCATTATCATAAGCAAGTATTTTAACATCTTGTTCTTCTATCTGATTCATTTGTTCATCACAAAGTGCTTTAACATTATTGTATGAATTAATGCATAGTTTAGAACATAGTGATACCTCAGAGTTGGAGCTTATGGCCATAAGAGCATGGTTGGTTGGTTCCTCCTCTTCCGTGTGCTCTCCCCAGTTAACAACACCATCATCCATTGTCAGCAAACCAACTTGACTTGTCTCCTTCTTATGCACCTCCTCTTGATACATAGAATCCATCTTCTTCTTCTCTTCAGAGGTCACTTTTGCTGGGCATTCCCTAGCAAAATAACCAGTATTGTTGCACTTATAGCATTGAAGCTTTGATTTATCGAACCCAACTGGTGTCTTCCCATTGTATCTGATGTTTCTACCGGTTTTCTTGAAGAATCTCTTCTTCCTGAGTGCAATCATAGCCAACTGCCAATTTATGTCCATCTCTTCAATATCTACATCATTGATTTGATCAAGGTCATCATGGATAAGGTCCTTGTCTTCTGATATACTCTCTTTGCAAAAAGAGAGTAGATAACTTAATCAGCAAATCCAGCAGGAACATCTCTTTCACTTATGTTGCTTGATGAAGAAGCATAGCTGCCAGTATTAAAACTACCAGTATTAACTTTGTTAGTACTGGTCTTGCCTTGTACAACAAAGGCAACATTGGCTGCACTTGAAGATGCCTTTGACCCCCATTTGATGTCCTGTTCAAAAACCCCAAGGTTGTTGAATAGGTCATTAATTGACCAAGTATCAACATCTTCTTTCAATCTCGTGGACATGGCCACAGTTGACCATTCATTTGGTAGAGACCTGAGGAACTTATGGTTTGCATCTTCAGTAGGCACAGGTGAACCATGAGCTTCCAATTGAGAGAGGAGATGTTGGAACGTGTCATAGCCCTTTTCTAGACCTTCAGAACTAGTGATAGTGAATGCTTCAAATTGCTGTTTAAGAACAGCCTTCTGCATCTTCTTAAAGTTAGCATTCCCTCCAAATCTAGTTCTTATTGCTTCCCAGATTTCTTTGGCATCATCCATTCCATGGAATCTTCTCAGATGTTCCTTTGGAATGGCCATCAGTAGGATGGTTCTTGCTTTTCTTTTTTTTCTCCACAGCATGGATCTCTGCAGCAGAGATTGGTGGAAGTACTCTGACAGTACCATCCTTGCCAACAGAGATCCTCTTCTTTGAGTTCCCATTCTGAATCACTTTCCATACATCATTGTCAATGTATTCTAAGTAGTGCTCCATCTCCATGGCCGAGATATCATACTCCTCCTTATTTAGCAATGGGAGTTTGATATTTGAGATAGCTGTTGGTGCGGATATGATCTGTTGTTTTGGTTTGTCACCTTCTGAACCAGCTTCTTCATGATTTGATTCTTCTTCATCACTGTGGTGACTAGAGAATACATCACGATGAGGAATTGACATCTTTCAGGATCTTGTGAGTGATTGAGTTGTTGTTTGTGGTTCTGTGTTTCTTCTTACTGAGAGTCCCTCTATAGGCTTTGATACCACTTGTAGGTCTAAAAGTTCTGGATCTAAGTTGCCTTTGTAAGACAATAGACACATTGGATAAATTCAAACTATCTATGTGAGAAACTCTTAAACAATGTATACTTGATGTTAACGCGGAAAATTAACACAAGCAGTAAGAACAACACAGAGAATTACTAACTTTATATTCTATTAAACTTTAGAAAAACTTTGGCATAGAACACAATGCCGTAGGGTTCCTTTTATACTACAAGAAAACCCTAATTCTACAAAACGTGTGAAAGGATGCATACATATCTTCTCCTAAGATATCTAACCGTGTGCATATCCTTTCCTATAATATCTCCTAAGATATCTAACTTGTTAAGCAAAACAGACTTAACCATTCTAAACATAAACAGACTTAACTAGGTCTGCCAGACTTAACTTAGTACTGGCAGACTTAACTATTCTACCCGACTTAACTAAACTTCCAGACTTAAGTCTGGTTACAATAATTCCCAACAGATATGCTTTATTTGTCGCAAGGCGTGTTTAGATTCCTTTGGGGAACATACGGTTCACTGTAAAAAGCTCCTGGGCTTCAAGTACCGACACGATATGATTAGAGACGTCCTTTTTGACATATGTAGGCTTGCCAAGAAAGAAGCACTTGTGAACTTCTTGACTGACCTGTCAGATGGAAGGTCCACATTGAAACCGACTGGTATTTTTGGTTTTGGATGGGTTGGAGGGAAACATGCTTGTGTGGATCTTACGATGGTTTCTCCTCTCGTAGGTTTGAGTAGTTGAGGTTTTACAGTTGGACATGCTGCTTTGAAAGCCGCCTCGTGCAAAGTGACAAAACTCGAGAAACCATACATTGAAAATCAACACGTGTTTATTCCTTTCGCGTTTGACACATTTGGTTTTCTTGCACCTGAGGCGGTGTGGCTACTCAACAGAGTCCCAACGAGTTATGAACAATAATGTTATGACATTTAGATCCCTTAATATTGTTTTCTAAAGAGTAGGCTTTGCAATCCAAAAAAGGCTAGCGACGCAGCTTGTTGCTCGTTTGCCATCTATCACTATGTAAATCATATTTTTGTCAAGTTATTTTGTCATTATCCACGGAGGGCGGTACCCATCTTGTCCTCTTCGTACGACTAAGAACCGTTTTCTCTCGACTTATTGGATTACTTCAATATTTCTTGTGCATTTAAAAATTAAAATGGGGTGATTTTCTTTGCTGCTTATGACTATCTCAAAGTTAAAATTTTCAACTGAATAATACAAGTAACATGTTAGATATTACTAGTGAGCAATTGCCACACTTCTTTGATCTCTTTCTTAATGTTTATATTTTATTATATATTTATGTTACTTATAGGGGCAATTGCATATATACCTACTAAAACTTGCATATTTACATCACTGGTACAAAAAATTCTCTTTTCTTATAATATCTCCTAAGATATCTAACTTGTTAAGCAAAACAGACTTAACCATTCTAAACATAAACAGACTTAGCTAGGTCTGCCAGACTTAACTTAGTACTGGCAGACTTAACTATTCTACCCGACTTAACTAAACTTCCAGACTTAAGTCTGGTTACAATAATTCCCAACAGATATGCTTTATTTGTCGCAAGGCGTGTTTAGATTCCTTTGGGGAACATACGGTTCACTGTAAAGAGCTCCTAGGCTTCAAGTACCGACACGATATGATTAGAGACGTCCTTTTTGACATATGTAGGCTTGCCAAGATCTCTGCCAAGAAAGAAGCACTTGTGAACTTCTTGACTGACCTGTCAGATGGAAGGTCCACATTGAAACCGACTGGTATTTTTGGTTTTGGATGGGTTGGAGGGAAACATGCTTGTGTGGATCTTACGATGGTTTCTCCTCTCGTGGGTTTGAGTAGTTGAGGTTTTACAGTTGGACATGCTGCTTTGAAAGCCGCCTCGTGCAAAGTGACAAAACTCAAGAAACCATACATTGAAAATCAACACGTGTTTATTCCTTTCGCGTTTGACACATTTGGTTTTCTTGCACCTGAGGCGGTGTGGCTACTCAACAGAGTCCCAACGAGTTATGAACAGTAATGTTATGACATTTAGATCCCTTAATATTGTTTTCTAAAGAGTAGGCTTTGCAATCCAAAAAAGGCTAGCGACGCAGCTTGTTGCTTGTTTGCCATCTATCACTATGTAAATCATATTTTTGTCAAGTTATTTTGTCATTATCCACGGAGGGCGGTACCCATCTCGTCCTCTTCGTACGACTAAGAACCGTTTTCTCTCGACTTATTGGATTACATCAATATTTCTTGTGCATTTAAAAATTAAAATGGGGTGATTTTCTTTGCTGCTTACGACTATCTCAAAGTTAAAATTTTCAACTGAATAACACAAGTAACATGTTAGATATTACAAGTGAGCAATTGCCACACTTCTTTGATCTCTTTCTTAATGTTTATATTTTATTATATATTTATGTTACTTATAGGGGCAATTGCATATATACCTACTAAAACTTGCATATTTATATATATACCCAAAACATGCTTAAGTTGCATTGTACATCATGTATTAAAAACTTGTAATATGAGGAAATATGCAAGTATTTAAGTTTTAGTAGGTATATATGCAATTTCCCCTTATTATAATGGTGTATTTTAGATTTTGCAAATTTCATATTTCTTATATATATATTTATGTTACTTATAACGGTGTATTTGAGATTTTGCAAAAAAACTTATCTGAAGAATGATCACTTTCAAGTGTTTGGACTTCACAAAGGATGGGGATTGTCTCAAGTTGGAAAACCAACTTGACTCAAGTTAGGAAGTGTGAGTCATTCGATTTGATTCGATGTCTCAAATCAAAAGAAGATCTTTTGATTTGAGCCATTGGATCAAATCCAATGGCTCACAAATGCCTAACTTGAGTCAAGTAATGGGAGAGGATCCTCAACCCTTCACAAAGTGTCTCTTGTGATCACTTTCAAACATTTTTTTTATATAAGATTTGATATTTTAGCCAATAACCTTCCCTCTTATTGCTAGAATTTTATCTTACCCCTAACTATTTCACTAAGGCCATTTTAGCCCATTGTAAATTATTTTGGAAATGTAATATAGTTTAGTTAGTTTGATATTGCTTAAGTTACTCAAACATAAATTCCGTAAAGTCATTGTAAGGAAAGCATAACATGAAAAAACATTCTTTGCCGAAATTGTGTTACATGGTACCAACTGTCACAAAGAATGAGTATCCTACTAATGAATATATATTCATGTTTCATGATCCTTAACTTATTATGGTGATTGGGTTTTTGAAGCTAGTTACTCCCTCCGTCCTATATTTATAGTCTACATTTCCTTTTCAGGCTATCCCAAATAAATTGTCCACTTCAAAAAATAGAAAGAGAATATAGATCAAGTTTACCATATTAACCTTGCTTGAGGGTATTATTACAAACTTTAAAGAAGTTATAAATTAATTAGTTAAGGGTAAAACTGTCTTCGGTGCAAAAAGTAAGAAAGAGAAAGCTGTAGTTATGATGTTTTTTTAAACTTTGTGTTTTTTGTCTGTGGACAATTATTTTAGGACGGAGAGAGTAATAGTTTTTAGTCCCGCATATATATGTTATTTCTAAGTCCTATGATATAATTAAGCATGGATTATCTATAGGTGTGGTGCTGGTAGAGTGACTAATAGGTGTTGGGTATCTTTAATCAGTTCACTTCGTTAAGTAATTATTCAACCCATAAGCCATGTTTTGATGGTTTTTGCAATTAGCACTCCATATTGCCATCACTATTTAATAAAACCCGGATACGAATAACTTAACCAATCTAATATTACATCAAAATAAATTTACTTGTAAAACTATTTTTTTTAGTATATCTTAGTTCTTAATTATTATGCTTTAAAGTTGAATCATGGGTTAGAATAATAATAGTCATTTTTGGAGCGATGATGTATATTGCTATAACGTACTCTTAAGTTAAGTTGAGCCCCTTTTAATGAACTTTTTTTAGATCCGCCTTTGATTATCTGAGACAGAACATAAAGAAGGTAGTACTAACATTAAGTTCTACAGATCATGAGTACGTAAGTCGACCGATATAGTTGTGCACGCATCACACATGGTTAACAAGCATCGCTGTAGTTCTGTAAGTATATATGCAATTATGCATCATTACATAATTCTATTATAGTATTTATGCATCATAATTCTGTAGGTTTTTACACGTCACTACCATAATTCCGTAAGAATATATATGCATCACTAGTTCACTACGGAATACTATTTATGTATCACTACATAACTCTGTATGTTTTTACGCATCACTACATAATTCCGTAAGTATATATATATGCATCACTACATATTCCGTACGTATATACTTATGCATCACTATATGTTCCGTATATAAACATCCACGGTTTCTTCGAGGGTACTACTAATCATTATTCAATATCCTCAATCATCGACCGCTTCCTCCTGGCCGGTCATTGTGGTGCTTAAGAAGTCTCCTGCAATATATAAATCATTTTATCAAGCCAATAACTCCATTAAAATAATGGTTGCAGACTTGCAGCACTACTATGTAATGTCATCTTAGAACCCCCATAGTGAAATTTTATTTCAATTTTGTAAATTGTCTATTAATATCTCGCAACAAAAGTTCATTTATGGAGTAAGAGTTCTAATAAGACACAACTAAATTAACTAAAGCATACTGTATTTCACACAAATGAATTCTGAAAATGACCTGACAAATGCAATATCGAGTATGACACCACGCTTGATATTTTCGAGTGGGTTAAGGAAAAAGCAGTACCACGTAAGCCTGAAACAATGCATAAATTATGTCTGGTTGATGACCAAAAGGGTACAAACTAAGCATAATTAAATTTAAAGACTTCTTACAAAACTACTCCGTTTTCTTCAAGCATGTATGGGTCGCCAGCATCACTTTTCGGAACATAGAAATAAATGTTACAACTGCTTAGGTCGACAACCTGAAATGCAATATTTTACCACAGTTAACATATTATACTTAAGCATAGGAATTATTTTTTTATATAAACTATGGGGTTAAAAATGACAAAAAAAAAAAAAAAAAAAAAAAAAAAAAAAAAANACTAACTTGACCGTCGGAGGTGGATCCCGGGGCTACGGCCTCGGGTCCACTCCTAACGGGTTTTCGTTGTTGACAGGTCTAATAGGGCTCGAGAAGACGACTAACGGCCCAAGGAGAGTCGTTGAATCGACCCGCGCCAGATTATGCATCAACAATCATCCTTATACCTTTGATGCCTCCTCCATGTGCTCGTTGAAGAAATCCTCAACGTCACGCAAGGTTTTCTCCTCAAAAGACAGAAAAGGCTTCGTGCCCCTGATAAACCATAATGATGTTGACAATATAAACATCGAATATAAGAAATCAGCCAAAACAAGCTATTAGACTTAGCTTGGAGATTCACAACAATAATTTTTGGTTGAAACATAGGTTTCATGTGTTTTTGACAAAAGATACTAGACTGAACGGGCGTCAAATCGTCCATTTATAACACTCTTGATGAAAATAATGACAAAGTCCATTTATCCTTATAATCAAGAGTTAAGAAGAAAAAAACATTTATAGTTATGTAGGTTAGAAGAAAAAATGGACCAAAAGAAGTATGAAGAAGTAGGTTGCGTATTTGAGCAAACCAAAATATGAAATCTAATAAAAAAGGAGACGTGTTACCTTGGCACTATATACAATCCGGGAATCAAAGAAATACAAATATGAATTAAGAAACGATATTTTTGGATACGACAAACCGGCTTTGAGCGACCACGTACAAACTGGCTTTGAGCGACGACTTTTGTCGTGGTTATAACCTATCTTGTATTGTTGCCTTGGTGATCTCAGTAGTTAGTATTTTAAAAGATCATGTATAGTTATATATGTGGGATAATGTACCTGATATCAATGTCTGGATGCAAATTCTCAAATGCAATCAGCATCATAGATATATCGAATCCTCTGGAATATAATTAACACGAAGGAAAACTATGTAAGAAATTATATATTGTCACACCTTGTCCATTTAAGCCTAATTTAAGGGGCATTTAACCACACCTCTCATTTATGAATTCAAGCAATGCAGGAGAGCTGTTTTCCGGTGGGTTTTTAAGATAGCGACTCATCTATATATATCCAAATATTGAGTACATCAATAATGCTATTAATCCATAATAATTCAATATGATATAAACATGGATGAAAATATTACCTCTGTGTTCCAATAGCTAAATGATTTCATGTAGTCTTTTTTAATATAGTCTTTTTTAGGATAGTCTTCAGTACCTTTGTAAATGAAGCCACCTGTTACAAAGTGAAGTTATTTTGTTACTACTTGACTACTTGGAACGAAGATTATCTATCGAAGATAAACTTACGGTTGAACCCATAGATATTCCCTAATAAAGTGTGTGTGCCAAAGTCTTTCTCAGCAATCAAGAATGCTCTTGCCCTAATAAAAAAAGTTCAGTCGATTGCTTATGTTAGAACGATATATGCAAACTAATCTAACACAAGATATCTATAATCACATGGATTATGATCTTACTGGTAAAAACGATTGGTGATTTGAGTATTTTCTGTCATCTCCTGAAATACATATGTACAATATATAATACATTCATAAAGACTAAAGAGGAACACAAAACATGCATGGATACAAAATAAAGTATCCAATGAATAGAGAGAACCATGTAATATAACGGAATCATCAAGTACAAATAAGTAAACAAATAATTTACACCTTTTTTTCCGATACACAAGTTAAAAGATTTATATGTAAGCCAAAAAACAATTGCACTCTTTGGTTCCAGGGCTCTTTTATCAATAGCTATTTATTTACCAGCCTATTTCCTTTTACAGTGTGTAGTTGACAAAAATAGAATTACGTATGAAATGCCGCTTGTTGATATTTCTGTTTTTTACTTTATTTGAGAATAGATCAAAAAAAATTTTTTTTTTTGAACGGCAATTTCATTAAAAACCCACGAAGCAAGGCGCTACGACGGGAAAACAAACAACAACAACGAAACAAACACTTACAAATTGAAATTACACCACTTGTCCCACTCTAACCCCGCCATTCTATTTCTTGTTCTAGCCCAAAGATAACCCGTCGATTTAATCTCTTTTATAATAAACGCTATCGACGGTCTTTTGTTGTTAAAAGTAGCCTCATTTCTCTCCTTCCATATCACCCACATCGCGGTAAGAATGATCATGTAGATAATCCTCGCTTTGTAGTTGTCGTTTATTTGAGAATGAATCCCGAACAAGTCTTTCACATCAAACGCATATATGGGCGGAAGCTTGCACCAATACGAAATAGCTTGTCATATGACCGCAGTCGAATGACAAGATGTAAAGATGTGTGTGATGCGTGGTTTTGTGACCTTACAACAGGTTTTACCTCTCAAGGGATCTCAAGAGGCTTACAACCCCACCAGGCAGTGTACCTGACCGATGTAGTATAGGATAGTGGTAAGTACGAGGTATTGATCGTTCTCTCACAGGGAATAGTGTTCGTTAGGACAGAAAAACTACTCTAATAGGTCTAAGGGTGAAGGAAGATTCTTTTTGTATTTTTATATTTTTAGGAAAGCAAGTAAAATCTCGGTTTTGAAGGAGTGGGCGGAATTAGTTGCTAGTCAACTAACCCAAAATTACTACAATTGCAAAAGAAAATANAACAGGTTACCATAAACCTAATCACTCATATATGCTACATCGCATCAATGACTAACTTGACCGTCGGAGGTGGATCCCGGGGCTACGGCCTCGGGTCCACTCCTAACGGGTTTTCGTTGTTGACAGGTCTAATAGGGCTCGAGAAGACGACTAACGGCCCAAGGAGAGTCGTTGAATCGACCCGCGCCAGATTATGCATCAACAAGTGGCGCCATCCGTGAGACATGGCTACGACAAGTTTCGTGTTCTCACATCACCGGAAAGCAACCATTGGGTTCAAAATCCGGTAACTTTAAAACACAACCGATGCGGTATTCATTCTTTATTTGTTCGTACATGTTTAATTGTACACGCTGCATTAAATTGTTTTTGTGTAGCGTCAAAAGCTACGGCTACCCATATCATAAATATGATATAAAACAAATATCATATAAAACAAATATCATACGCTGCATTAAATTGTTGTGCATATCTAAATGAATGTCACAATATCTTGATAAATCTGTACGGAAAAGATATCACAATATCTTTTAAGTATTAAAAAGATTTTACATAAATCTTCTAACTTGGTAAACACGATTTTTACCTATAGCCACGCGCCAAGTCCGCACGATCGGACCTACTTTATCTTTTAGACGCGAACAACGCAGTCACGATAAATCTACCCGCTTTAGGCCATGCGTACGAAATCTTCGCAGATTGGCGCCATGAGCGCACTGTTACATACAGGCACCACGATGCTAAGTCGATCGCCATGAGCGCACGCAGACAAAAGCCGTGGTCAACTGCGATCATCCTCAAACGTTAGAGTCTATGCGGTCACGATACATCTATCTGCGTCTGTGCGTGCGAAAAAACCTATTAGTCGCGGTCACGGTACATCCATCCGCGCTCTTGTTTTTATTATAATAAAAAAGAAAAAGATCAATTCATCGCCATGAGCGTACTATAGATTGGCTATGTGCTACTTTTTTATATGTAGTTATAAAACCTCACGATAGGTGTAATTCGCACCGNCATCCTCAAACGTTAGAGTCTATGCGGTCACGATACATCTATCTGCGTCTGTGCGTGCGAAAAAACCTATTAGTCGCGGTCACGGTACATCCATCCGCGCTCTTGTTTTTATTATAATAAAAAAGAAAAAGATCAATTCATCGCCATGAGCGTACTATAGATTGGCTATGTGCTACTTTTTTATATGTAGTTATAAAACCTCACGATAGGTGTAATTCGCACCGCGAAAATTTCTTTTATATGCTATGTGCTATACTATGCTTCATGCTATTTATCTTTTACTTCATTAAGTTTAATATGTTGCGACTCGCGGCATATACTTCTAATATTTGCATTAAGTGTTTTTTAGGATTTGAATAACTAAGTTTAATGCTCCTACACGAGTAGCACCATCAAACTTGGGGGGCTACCAGGGTACATAATACCACTGTTTGCGCACATCGTGCGCAGGTATATTTGGAAGCAGATCGTACGTAAGAGGTATTGCAAGCCCAGTACAAAGAAGAATTTTAAATATTCGCACCATTTTGCCGCAGGGGAGACGTCCTTTGTCGGTTATAAAGACGAATGTTATGTTCGCACCTTGTCGCGGACAACGCGCACCTCTGCCGCACACAGCGCGCATCCTTGTCGCGCACGGTGCGCACTTCTGCCACAGAAGCACGTCTTCTGTCGCACCATGCTGCACCACTACTGGTACAAAAGGTACGTCCTTGCCCAGGATGCAGCATACAGGAATCCACCTTCACCACGGACACCTTCACCATTGTGAGACAATCACAATCGCAATCCCAATGCGCACTGCGTATTTGGACTGCGCAATATGGTTCGTCCCATCTGCGCACACAT
>LBNU01038648.1:65410-77169 GCA_014162995.1 Artemisia annua
ACGACTCGTATTGAAACAATCAAAACACTTGGAGTACTTTTAAAAACGTTTTGCACATATGGGGGTAATAAATGATGTTCTTCCCCATTACTCCATAACATTAGTACTTTACCCATGAGTCCCAATCATCCCAAAACAATATGTACAAGATATGACTCGACTTAGCAACAACGTAACCAATTAGATAATTGACAAGGGCTTAACAAATAACAATAATGCACTAAAAATGAGTGCATACAAGGTAGGCTAAGGCGATTTAGTTGCACATTTGGGGGTGGATTGTAAACAAATTCTTCCTTTAAGTATGATGCTTAAAGTCAGAAACGAAAGGATAGGCTCTGGAGGGTGTACTAGGGGTATCGTGTACCAAAAATGGGTACATCGCAAAGGTGTGGGAGAATTACTTGACCAATGTAGTCAATGTAATTATAATACAGGTGTAAAACATGGGTTATCCTAATGCCTCTTATCATGTAGTTAATCCTAATCTACATGAATGTAGTCTCACTTGTGGACTCGGAATGGTCACTGACGCAAGTTCTAGAATCTAAGTACTATCGGTACACACATAAGCATTAAAGTTGAATGCTTCTCTTCCTACCAATTCTAGGGGTGAACCTCACATATTTGGGTGGAAAATTTTTAGTGGTGCGGTTTTTGTGCTAGTCATAAATTCTCCTATCCATGAGACGCTTATTAGGACTAAAGTTTCACTCCTAAATAATGTAAAAAGTTTTAAATTTGCGCTAAAATTACCCTAACGAGTGTTTCTCTCAGTTTTATTACACAATTACTATCAATCAAGAAAAAATCAAGCATAATGGTATCCTATGAGGTATCATTAATCTACCCTTATTTACCCCCCCCTTACACTTAAGTTGAACATTGTCCCCAATGTTTGAAAATAAGGAATTGAAAAGATAAAAAGGTTAAAAGAATGAAATCGGATACTCCCCTGATTCGTTCTTTATGCAAGTGAAGTAACATGGTTAGATCCTCCTCCAAGAAAATGAACTATCAAAGCTTCCCTTCCAGTATATGTATCATCTTCTTGTCTTAAATAACCTGTTAAAATCGAAATACTACAAGAAACCTCGCGTAAAATCGGCGGCATTATTCATATATATATAGTCGTCAACCTAGAAAGCAAGTAAGATATAATGCTTGTGGAATGAATTTTCTACAGGTTTCCTGGAATTTATAAGATGAGATTTTAACAAACATACAAGTTCCGTTAGAAAACTTAATCAACAAATAAATTCCAAAATTTTACACCTGACGTCGTCAGGTATTAAACCCTGACGCCGTCAGAGTGGTCTGACAGAAAGTTTTAGTTGTGTTTCCGGAAAATTTCTTGGAAAACCTATGTCTTCATCCCTGGAAATTCTACAGAAAATCATTATGACTCGATACAAGCATTTGACTCTAACAACTACGAGTATGTATGCTTATTACTTATTGTTGTGATTCATGTTTCCATATGCTCTTTTAAACGTATTTAGATTTCCCTTACACTTAACTTTTGCAAAATACCTTTATATGTGATTAAGATGAAGTTAAAAATAAAATAAAGCATTTTTACAATCAAGTTATAATCATGAATCTCAAATAATAACAATAAACATGCATACGGAAACAAATAAAACATAAAAACAAACGAAGATAGGCATGGGGTGCCTCCCACGAAGCGCTTTTCTTTATTAGAGAGTCTTGTAGCTAGACTCGAGGCCTTGCCTCGTTACGTGACCTCTTGTCCGGTTGTGTACTCCGGACCCACTTCCAAACTCTCCTTGCTACGGCTCATTATCTTTTTTCTAATGGCCTCTCTAGCCCTTCTCACAAATTCCCCATCAACTTTATACCTAGGACCAAGGTGCAGACAATCTTTATAGTAAAGGCTTCTCTTTTCCCAAACATATTCCATGCCTTTCTTTTTGCCATCATCGGGAATGTCCTCAAATGCACTAATTTGGTCCTTATCTNTCGTCACGTTGAAGCTTGTGACGCCGTCACCTTCAGTGCACTTTTAGGGTCTTTTGAGATTTTGTTGTTTTCCGCACTTTTTCACTCCGAAAACGCCCTAAAATGCTTCTTTTGTGATTTTCTCCTCAAAAGTACCTAAAATGAGAAAAGAAACGACTTTGGGTGAAATCTGATCAAATAATATACGAATTAGGACTCAAACTGACCCCTAAAAACGTAACATTTTTCGTCTCATCAGTGACATTAGACTTAGATATAATCCGCACCACATAGCTCTTGGGACGACCTCGGAGTTACCATTACTAGCCTACACACGACCGGATTCTCTGTCCGTTAGTGCATAAGGTAGACCTAGGGTAGAAACGAGACTTTACAAATAGTAAAACCTAGTCAGAAATCCTGCATCAAGTTTTTGGCGCCGCTGCCGGGGAGCTATATTAGGATTTTTGTTTAAGTCTTTCAATTTTTATATTTATTTTTGTTTTGTTTTTCTCATATTTTTGTTTAGGTTTTAGGAATCATGGAAGTAATCGACATCGACACGTTAACTTTAGAAGAATACCTTGCCATAACTAGGGGTGAGCAAGGACCAGGCATTGTGAGGCCAATGATTGGAGCGGATGTTCAATTTAAAATTAAGCCGCAGTTTATAAGAGAATTGAGAGAGAAACCATTCGCTGGACTCAAGACGAAAAACGCTTATGAGCACATGGAGAATGTGCTTTACATTACTAGCCTCTTTAATATTCCAGGTGTTTCTCATGATGCAATCATGCTCCGAGTATTCCCTATGACACTCTCTGGAGCCGCAAGAAGATGGGTTGATAGGTTGCCCTCTGGAACCATCAACACTTAGAATCTCCTTAAAAAAAACTTTATTCAACGCTTTTGCCCTCTCTCTCAGACGGCAAAACAGTTAGAGGAGATTCATAACTTCAGATAAGAAGCTGAAGAAACATTGTACCAAGCTTGGGACAGGTACAATGATCTCTTATACAGGTGCCCGACACATGACTTGAACAGCCAACAGAGGGTAAACCTATTTTACAAGGGCATTAACATCGCAACAAGGAAGATGATCGACTCCCAAGGACCTATTCCGGGAAAGACCCCTGCCCAAGCCCTTGATGTGATTCAAGACGTGGCCGACCACTCTCAGAAGTTGCACGACGGAGGTAGCACCAGAAGTAATGGGGCAGAGTTGGAAGTTATGAACGCTCTTACTAATAAACTTGAGAATCTAGGCAGGGAAATGAAGAAACTCAAGGAAAGCGTTCACGCCATCCAAGTTGGATGTGATATTTGCGAAGGAGCTCACCTTGCAAAGGATTGCCCGTTAACAGAAGATGAGAAAAAGGTTGAAGAAGTCAAGTACGGTGATGGAAGACCTTTTCAAGGAAATAATAGCAATGGGTATCGAGTGGGACCGTCAGGTTATTCCAACCGAACTCCTTACGGTGAGAGAAGATATAAATTAGAGGAAACTATCACCAGATATTTGGAAGAATTGGCCAAGAAACAAAAAGAACAAGATGATTGGTTGATGGAATTTCAAGAAAGCACCAATAAAAGCTTAGTCAGTCATGATGAGTCTCTTAAAAACCTTGAAGCTATGATTGGAAAGCTTAGTGACGAAATGCATAAACGCAAGGTGGAAGGAAGCAAGTTTGTTGGAACATGCATGTCTCTTATATCTAAAGATGAGATTGACGATTCAGGGGATAACTTTCACTATGCACCATTTGGCGATTCTCATATGCAAGACAACACTAAACCACAAGAAGGAGCGCCAGTGCAGATGCCAAATAAAGAAGATAGTGCGGAGAGTTTTGCCCTTCCATGTTCAATTGGGAAGTCTAGTTTGACAGCACTGGCAGATTTGGGATCAAGTATTAACGTCATGCCATTGTCCTTATTCCTAGCTTTAAAAATGACAAGCCTCGAGAAAACAAATTTGGTTATTGAAATGGCCAATATGACTACAGCCACTCCAGTTGGTGTTGTTGACAATGTTATTGTAAAGATTGACCGCTTTCTCTTCCCCGTAGACATTGTTGTCATTGACATGGCAACTACTCCTAATGAAGACTTAATCCTTGGAAGACCTTTCCTTGTCACTGCACGAGCTCGAATCGACGTTTTTATAAAAGAAATCTCATTGGGAGTCTATGATGAAAGAATTACATCCAAGATGAATAAGTTTTCGGTGAATAGAGTTAAGGATTTAGCCAGTTCATGCACGGCTAATATTGCAAACGAGGAAACTTCCCTCATAACGTTTGGAGTTTCAGAAGATATATTCAATTAAATGACTCCGTTATGTTTAAAATATGCACATGAGGTTGTTTCCGATGAGGAATCATCTGAAGAGGAAGTGGATGATGATGACCCCCCGCTCAAGCCCTGGGGAGATAAAGTCCTTATAACAGTTACTGTGGTACAGCATTGTTGTGATCCTATAGCCTTTTCTAATAATGGGAAGTTATGTATGCCTTCATGTTGTCCTAGTACAAAATTTTGTAACGGGGGTGGACGCATAAGGTTGAGACAACTGAAAAGGGAAGTAAGAATCTAGTCATGCTACGAAGACTCAGATTTCTATCGAAGCTTATGGGATCAGAATTACCGTAATAGTGTTAACTCTTATGAAGAAGTCAATTGGACATGCCATTTTTGTAAACCGGCATTAATGATAGAAAACGGGACTACGCAAGCCTGGCCCACGTGTGATCCGTTACGAAAAAAATGTAATGGAGGTGAACTTATTCATGGGGATGTAGCAAAAAGGTACGAATGGGCATGTTTTAACGAGTCAAAGAGATCTGAAGTCAGTTATCGTGGAATATCATTTGGAAACTGGTTAAAGGTTAGATTTGGAGAGATTCAGTTGAGTACTCAGGACGAATTGCATCATCGCAACGAATGGACAAAGGCAAACTTCCTTAGAAGGGATTGGCTTAGGTTAATACAGTATGTGGCACCAACAGTGTGGGACAGACCGAGTACTTCAAAGGACAAGAGGTCGGGAGTTATAGCCCGACTACCCACGTGATCACCCGTGGGAATGAGTCTAACTTAAAGACTCGTTAATAAACAAAAATGCTCTTACGGGAGACAACCCGTATTATCCCTTTCTTTCTTTTTGTTTGTTTTTGTTGGTTTGCATGTTTGTTTTATATTTTTGCAGGATGGAGAAATGAGAGAATCTGTTTATTGCAGAAACTGATGCTCTCAGATCAGCAGTTACGGCGTAACTCAGTCTTACGACTACGTCGTAACCTCTCCTTCGTAGCTGATAACTCCAGGTTTTGTACTGATTACGGCGTAGCTCAATTCCATGACTACGCCGTAACACCTCTCTGAGGTGTAATCCTTAAAATATTTTCAAACATAGTAAACTTGTATTAGTAACTAAATGAGCTTTGTGGTTATGTTCCCTGTAAACCCTCACAAGACTAAACTCGTCCACTTGGGACACTGATAACGCTCTAATTATACATATTTCTTGAGCATTATTCTATATGTTTTATGATCATTTTACATGAACTTTTGGTACTTAATAGCATAAAATGAATGCAGGTTCACTCTTGGATGGTCTGAGCATGAAACACCTAAAAACCTACTATTTCGCCACTTGAAGTGAATAAATAATGAAGTCTTCCATGATTAGCTTTTCATGTAAGCCAAGTGCGCGGGTTTTACAAGAAAGTGCGCCGCACTTACCTCTCGGTCAAAGGAAGTCAAATATATAATATTAAATAAAAGTGTGCCGGTCTTGCAAACTAAGTGCGCCGTACTTCCCCTGCATTCATGAAGCTTTGGCGCCAAGAAAATAAGAAAGTGCGCCGCACTCAGAAAGCAAGTGTGCCGTACTTCGCATATCAGATTGCCTATAAATAGAGATCATTTGCAAGTATTTGAACTCTCCACTCTATAATCAATTTCCACAAAGCTAAGTCCGAAGTAACACGTGATCCAGAGCCAAGTTGCAGGGGTGAACGATTCAGAATAAGGGGTGTTAAATACTTGTTGGTGTCTAATTCTTGGTTACTTGTGACACTTATGTAATCATTTGATCAATCCAATATGTATGTCTCTTGTTTATTATTTACGCACTTCTGTTATTATGAACTCATTAGCCATGAGAGGCTAAACCTCTTGTGATTGCTTGGATATGTGAATATAATAAAGCGACTTATGATTATGTTTTGATCTCTACCAATTTCGTTTATATTGCGAACTATTTCATTTCTAGTCTTATCACGTTTATTTATTGAAACTGGTTGAATATAATATGTTGAGATAGTTCGAAAGAACCAACGTGTTAAACGCAATTCTAGGAACTTGTCTGCGTTTCTAGTCTTTGAAAGGAGAAATCCACTTAGAAGAATCAGTAATAATCTAGACTTGATATGAAATACTATTTCGAGAGAAATCACTTAATGGGTAGATATGAATCTTGAATTGAACCTACGAGTTATGAAATTGCTCTTTTGACGAAAATAGCTCTCTTATAAGTTGTGCTCCTTTATCAAACTGAGATCAAATATAAACATTGTCACTAGATTATCTAAGCTATCCGAGCAATCATTTGTCTTAATATTTGAATTTCTTTTATTCCTATAATCGTTACTTGTCTTCTTTTACTAATTGTTATACTTAAACTGAACGAACTAAGTCCCTGTGGATACGACCTGGTCTTACCTTAATCTAATACTACCAACGGGGGTTATACTTTACCCGTGTGTTTGGTTTATTAAAATCGGTGAAACTAGTATTATAAATTTAAAGCTTTCCTTACACATCAAAGTTTTTGGCGCCGCTGCCGGGGACTTAAATCTGTTCCTTAAGTATTTTCGAAGTAAAACTAGTAAACAATACCAAAAATCTCTCCAAAACCAGATCACTCTGTTTCTTCTGTTGCAGAAAGCACGTCGCACTTACACACTTGTACGCCGCACTTTTACACAGAGCACACATAGACCGCCGTACTTGTCACCAAGTACGATGCACTTACTTCAATCCATAACGTTTTTCGTAAACATCACAAATCCTTTTATAAAAAACCAAAAAGAATCATCTTTTTCACCATCTTTTGAGATTAATCCTCTCGGTAAAAACAACACCGCCGTACTTACACTTAAGTACGTCGCACATTGCCATTACACACAAGTACGTCGCACACTATATAGTGTACGCCGCACTCACTTACTCAGAAAATGAAATTTATCAAATTGATTTAAATTTCGCTCTCTATCCTTGAATGCACACTCGCTCAGCTGAAACTGAACCCATTTCACCTCTATCAGAACTTGAAAGAACTTTAAACAAAAGAAAACGTAATAACAAAAGAGTTCCTATTTCTAAAAAAGACGAAAGATCCTAACAACCTCGTGTTCACTACACACCTGTTGATGATATCTCAAACTTCAGATTTTACGTCAAATTAATCCAAATTTACGATCCAATGGATGACGCTGATAATGAACCAATGTGGGCCAACGATCGTACCGTTGCACCTACACCTGGACCAGCTATTACCATTCCTGAAACCGCAAACGAATTTGCAATCAAAGGGAATCACCTGACTCTTGTCAAGGGAAACCAATTTGATGGTCGAATTAAAACTGATCCTCACAAACACATTCATGAATTCCAAAGCGTATGCGACATGTTCAAATACGGAGCTACCGAAACTGAAGCGGTAAGACTCATGATGTTTCCTCTATCTCTAACAGGAGAAGCTAAAACTTGGCTTGATGAACTCGATGAAGGAACCATAGAATCATGGGACGAACTTCGTACTGCTTTCGTTAGTAGATATTTTCCTCCAGCTCTATTTGATAAACTTCTCGGAGAAATCCGAGGATTCTCACAACGCGAAAATGAAAATCTAACCGAAGCCTGGCTTCAAATGAAAGAATTGCTAAGAAACTCTCATGGACATGGTCTGACAAAAGGCAATATAATCAAAATCTTTTACCACGGTCATGATGAAATAACATAAGAAGCTTTAAATGTTGCGGCCGGTGGTATATTCCTCTATAAAACACCAAATCAAGCGTATCAACTCCTTGAAGACAAAGTCTTACTTAAGCTAGATTGGGCAAAAGAACAAAAACCAAAAACTTCTCTTCGTAAAACTGTTGCTTTCGCTGATGAAGGCTGTAGCAATTCTGATACTAATAAAATTATGGCAAGAATGAATGCCATGGCAATTAAAATGGATGCTTAATACAAAGAAATGAAAGAACACCGTGAAAGTTGTAATCATTGTGGCGGAAAATATGCTACCGCAAATTGCAGTGATGATGACACACCTATGTCACGTGAAGAAGAAGCTAAATTTATGAACACTTTTAGACGCACCCGTTTCTATGAGAACTATCGTGATCGTGATCGAGAACGAGAACGATGGATACTTAGTGCGAAGAACGAATATAATTGAGAACCTTACAAACAAGCAAACACCGACGACAAACCTGATGTTTAAACTCAACTGAATGATTTTATTAAAGCACAAAAATCAAAAAACCTTTTCGTAAAAGATCAATACATGGACTTAAAAGAAAAAGTTGAATCTGCTGCTAGAAATCACCAAGCCGCGATGCAAAATTTTGAAGCCAAATTCGACAGATTCGCTGAAAAGCAATTAGGTCGAGCTTCTGGATCCCTTCCTAGTAACACTCAACCTAATCCTAAAAACAAACCTTATCAACCACCGCAAGCTCGTCATGAGCATGTGAATGCTATTACCACAAGAAATGGTACTTCTTATGATCCACCCATTGATCCCAGTCAAACTCAACAACCTGTTGAAGTTTTCACTGATGATGAAGAAGAAGAAGAAACTGTCCCTCTTAAAGAAACCACAACTCCTGAAACACCAGTACCTAAACCCTACAAACCTAGAATTCCATATCCTCAACGCTTAAGAAAAGAAAAAATGGAAGCTCGGTATGGAAAATTTCTTGATATAATTCAAGCTGTCCGAATTAATGTCTCTCTTGTTGATGTTTTAGCCGGAATGCCCAACTATGGGAAATTTCTCAAAGAACTTGTTAGTAACAAAAGCAAACTCGAACAAATTTCAGCAACTTTCCTTAATGAAGAATGTTCAGCTATCGTTCAAAACAAAATTCCACCAAAACTTGGAGACCCAGGAAGTTTCCTGATTCCTTGTACTTTCAGTAAAACATTCTCGTGCAATGCTCTAGCCGATCTTGGTGCTAGCATTAATCTGATGTCGTATTCTCTATATGCTAAATTATCAATTGAAACGCTTAAACCAACTAAGATGAGTGTTCGATTAGCTGACCGATCTTACCAATATCCTGTGGGAATAGCTGAGAACATGTTAGTTGAAGTTGGCAAATTCACCTTTCCAGTTGATTTCGTTATCCTAGAAATGGAAGAAGATAGCAAAGTACCCCTAATCTTAGGAAGACCTTTTCTCCATACAGCCGATGCTATGATTCGAGTTAAACAGAAACAACTCAATCTTGGAGTTGGAAAAGAAAGAATGATTTTCTCCATAGACAAGGCTATAAAACACTCTTACTCTAACGATGACACATGCTTTAGAATTGATGTTATCGATGAAATTCTCGAAGAAGATTTCGATGAACTGCTAGATGAATTTAATCAATTACTGTACTCAGTCGATGGAACACTTCTTGAACACGAAGTTATGGCTGAATATGATCAATTCATGGCTATGACCCTCGAAGATAAAAATCAAAGTTCCGATTACGAGGAAGATAATGAAGAAGAATTATCATTTGAGAAAATAAACCCTGACATTGAACCTAGAATTAAAAACTCTATTGAAGAACCACCTACTGATCTCATTCTCAAACCATTACCAGACCATCTGGAATATGCTTTCTTGGAAGGAGAATCGTTACTTCCAGTCATAATTTCATCTAAACTCTCTGAAAGAAAAAAAGGAAAATTAATTTCAGTTCTAAAAAACCACAAAAGAGCCTTTGCTTGGAAAACTAGTGACATACCTGGGATTTGTTCATCCTTCTGTAAACACAAAATTCAGTTAATGGATGATAAGAAACCAGTAGTTCAAAAGCAAAGAAGACTCAATCCGAATATGAAAGAAGTTGTCAAGAAGGAAGTTGTCAAACTCCTTGACTCAGGAATCATCTACCCTATAGCAGATAGCCCATGGGTAATTCCTATTCATTGTGTACCCAAGAAAGGTGGTATAACAGTAGTAACTAATGAAAATGACGAACTTGTCACGACTAGAACTGTCACTGGTTGGCGCGTATGTATTGACTACAGAAAATTAAATGAAGCCATAGCAAAAGATCATTTTCCTCTCCCATTCATGGACCAAATGTTAGAAAGACTAGCAGGAAATGAATATTTCTGTTTTCTAGATGGATTCTCCGGATATTTCCAAATACCAATCGATCAAATGGATCAAGAGAAAACAACATTTACTTGTCCTTTCGGAACCTTTGCGTATCGACGTATGCCCTTTGGCTTATGTAATGCACCTGCTACTTTTCAAAGGTGTATGATAGCAATATTTCATGATATGATTGAAGAATCCGTGGAAGTTTTCATGGATGATTTTTCAGTCTTTGGAAATTCTTTCGATAAATGCCTAAGTAATCTAGATAAAATGCTTCAACGTTGTGAAGACACAAATCTTGTGCTTAATTGGGAAAAATGTCACTTCATGGTCAAAGAAGGTATTGTGCTCGGACATAAAGTGTTAGGAGCATGACTTGAAGTTGACAAAGCAAAAGTTGATGTAATCTCGAAACTTCCACCACCTACTAATGTGAAAGGCATTAGAAGCTTTTTAGGACATGCCAGATTCTATCGACGATTTATTAAAGATTTCTCAAAAATCGCTCGACCTTTAACTAAACTTCTAGAAAAGGATATTACCTTTGAATTCGATGAAGAATGTCAAAAAGCTTTCGAAACTCTCAAAGAGAAACTCACATGTACGCCGATTATAATAAGTCCAAATTGGAACTAACCACTTGAATTAATGTGCGATGCAAGCGATTTTGCCGTCGGAGCTGTCTTAGGACAAAAATAAGGTAGACATATCCATCCTATCTACTTTGCTAGCAAAACACTCAATGCTGCTCAACAAAACTACACGGTTACTGAAAAAGAACTCATGGCTGTTGTGTTTGCATTCGATAAATTTCGAGCATATCTTGTTCTATCCAAAACTGTGGTCTATACAGATCATTTCGCTCTCAGGTATCTGTTTAAAAAGCAAGATGCTAAACCACGTCTTATTCGTTGGATTCCGCTCTCAAACATTTCCATCCTATCTACTTTGCTAGCAAAACACTCAATGCCGCTCAACAAAACTACACGGTTACTGAAAAAGAACTCATGGCCGTTGTGTTTGCATTCGATAAATTTCGAGCATATCTAGTTCTATCCAAAACTGTGGTCTATACAGATCATTCCGCTCTCAGATATCTGTTTAAAAAGCAAGATGCTAAACCACGTCTTATTCGTTAGATTCTGCTTTTGCAAGAATTCGATATAGAAATCAAAGACAAGAAAGGTGTTGAAAATGTAGCCGCCGATCATTTTTCTCGTTTAGAAAATGAGGATGAAGAAATAGAAATCGAAATAAATGATAATTTTCCAGACGAAACCCTTAATTCAATTAGTTCTCCAGACACGCCTTGGTTCGCAGACATTGCAAACTATCTGGCGGGGGACATACTAAGAAAAGGAATGACTCACCAAGAGAAAAGAAAATTCTTCTCAGATATAAA
>LBNU01038649.1:17121-41168 GCA_014162995.1 Artemisia annua
TTATGATTCATGTTCATTCGTTCTATATAAACCGATTTAGATTTCCCTTACACTTAGCTTTTGCAAAATACCTTTATATGTAGTTAAGACGAAGTTAAAAACAAAATAGAGCATTTTCACAATTTTAATTTGAAGCATGAATCAATAACAAGAAATATAACTTACATACGGAAACAAATAAAATCAAATAAACACACAAAAACAAACAAAACATGGGTTGCCTCCCAAGAAGTGCTTTTCTTTATTAATGAGTCTTGTAACTAGACTCAAAGTCACCCTATAAGACATAGGTGAGTTCTGCATCGAGGATATCCTTAGAGCTGATTTTGGTTGGAAGTTTCCTATCGGTGCGTTTAGTGAAGTATGACCTCTCAAAATTCTCTCCATCCGGGTCATATAAAGTTATCTTAATGTGCCACGATCCATCTCCTTCCTTAGGTGGCTTTTTCCAATCCCATTTGTGCTTATCACCTTCGCTTTTCCACTTATTCATGGCTAGGTTGATTGGCAAAACTCCTAGGAAGTCGGTCATCTTTCTAAAAACTAGGGGATCTTCAAAGGGATCTAGTTTGGTTTCCCTAGCTAAAAGTTGTTCTACCGTTTGTGTTTGGTTTACAAATTCTTCTTCTAGGTAGAATGGGCGTTGGGGTCCTATTAAGTCTCCATCTATCCATGGTCCGTATCTAGAGGTCTTCCTATTGGGGGGTTCCTCGATGGTGTCATAGGCATGTTTCTTAACATCATAGACCGACCACGTTTCTCCTTCTCCTACCATAATCTTAGACCTCTTACAATCAATCATAGCGCTAGCGGTGGCTAAAAATCCTCTTCCTATCAACAAAGGGCATGTGGGGTCACTAACCATATCGAGGACGTGGAAGTCGGCTAGAATTGTCAATTTCCCTATGTGAACTATCACATCCTTCACTACTCCTACCGGGTAGTTTGTTTCGAACGAAGGCGGTCCCTTTTTCTCCTAATTTGAGCTTCTCTTCATATTTTTCTAATAGAGCGCTATAGTAAGGGGCTCGTTCCAACACATCAATAACCGGACGTTCAAGGTGTAATTCCTTGAATTCTTCGTCAAGGTCTTTTGTGGGGTGTGTTTCAACTATGTTATCGACCGACTTGGTGTTGGATGCTTTATTCCCATGGTCTTTTTGAGGGATTTGGGTTTGTTTGAAACACGTGCTCATGGCGTTGACCGAATAGTATTGTGGACCAGAACTAGGAGATGAAACCGAAGAAATGGAGTTAACGTTTAGTTTCGGGTTCTTGACCGTGTCGCTCGGGAGGGCTCCCATCTCTCGATCATTGAGAATCTTCAACAAGGAATCGATTTTATCGGTCATCTCGCTTTGCTTTTGTTTGAACTCGGATTCAAACTTGGATATACGAGCTTCTTGAGACGCCATAAATTTCGACATCAATCCTTCAAAGTTGTTGGTACTACCATAGTTGTTGGAAGGATTGTTGTTGAAGGTACGGTTTGAGGAATTACCGTTGGGTTGAAACCGGTTAGGTGGGTTGTTGGGATCAAGGATGTTACCACCTTCCATGATGGCGGATGGTAAAGATTACGAAAAAAAACACAAAGAAAAAGATAGACTAAAGAAAATCCTAGAAAATAAAATAAAAATCTCGCTAGAAAGGAACCTAGTGAGTAGACCTAAAGAAATAAAAATTCTACCTAAACAATAACTATTCCCCGGCAGCGGCGCCAAAAACTTAATGCGTGGTTTTGTGATCTTACAACAGGTTTTACCTCTCGAGGGATCTCAAGAGGCTTACAACCCCACCAGGCAGTGTACCTGACCGATGTAGTATAGGATAGTGGTAAGTACGGGGGATTGATCATTCTCTCACAGGGAATATTGTTCGTTAGGATAGAAAAGCTACTCTAATAGGTCTAAAGGTGGAAGGAAGATTCTTTTTGTATTTTTATGTTTTATGGAAAGCAAGTAAAGATCTCGGGTTTTTAGAGGAAGGGCGGAATTAGTTGCTAGTCAACTAACCAAAGTTTACTACTTATGCAAATTAAAATAAAATAAATATCTAAACTATTGTGGTTGTGAAAACAATATGGAGAAAATTGTGTTTACTTAGATTTCATTACTCCCTAACTATCTCTTACCGGTTAATTGATATATGTGTTACTTGTGTGGATGAAGGGTTTATTCCTAATAACTCATGGAGTAGCATACATATCTCTCCAATTCTATGAGCTCTTATCTCGCCCTATGCCATGCACGGCACAACCATAGGGGTTGTAAACAGTGGCTCATGCATTAAATACTACCTTGATAGCCTAGTATGCCTCGACTACATGTTTCCCAAGACGTTTAAGCACGTTACCATAAAGGAGGTTGGCCAGTTTTCTTGAGCCTAACATTGATGGAACAATCATCCCAACAAACAACAACACATCAATTAACCAATAATTAATAGTTAGGTTTCATTAGATCTAAGCAAACACAAGAGAATTTAGCTACACATGTTAATTAAAAGACAAGCAAAAGAGATAATCAACCAACACATAGACATATTGATTGAATTAAAGTGAAGACTTATCTTTAATTAAGCATGAGGGTTCCAAGGGTTGGAAACCCTAAAAAGTACAGAAAATTCGTCTTTAGGGTTTGCCCTAAAAGTTCTCCACAAAGTTCCACACTAATGAATGAAAATTAGAAAACTATATATAGATTTTACACTCTGACGGCGTCAGGTTATAGGGGCTGACGCCGTCAGCTCGCCGCCATTAGGTTTCTCGGATGGCCTAGATCCACTTCTGACGCCGTCACTCTCTATTCCTCTCTGGGCCGTCACTCTTTAAATCATAACCTGACGGCCTACATCTTCTAACACCTGACGGCGTCAGGTGTTAATTTCCAAAATCTCTCTGGCCCGTCATTTGATAATTGGTTTCCACTCTTTTGTCAAGGCTTTCTGACGGCGTCACCTTGTGACTTCTGACGCCGTCAGGTTGTAAATCATCATCTTTTGAGACTTTGTCGTTTTCTTCACTTTTATGCTCCAAAAACGTCCAAATATGCATGTTTTCCAGAATTCCTCTCAAAAGTACCTAAAATGACAAAAGGAACGATTTAGGGCAATATTTGATCACATTTATACGAATTAGGGCTTAAATGACCCCCTAAAAGCGTGACACTTTTCGTCTCATCATACCCATTTTGAACTTCAACGCGATCCAAATCTTCCACTGTTACGATTCTGAACTTCAACGCGACCATCGTGAATGACAGCTTGATTCTTTGTGTTGGAAGATGTGCGAAGACGATTGTTGGACTTGTTTGAAAAATTGCTGAAAGCTCGAGCAATTAGTGCAATTCCTTGGTTAAGACTGTTGAAGTCCTCATCGTCATCATCATTATTAGTAGCGTTTTGTGTGTACAAGGTATCATTGTTGTCATAAGAGGCAAATTGATTTGCAGGAGGTTGCATTGAGGAATCATAAGATGAGTATTAAGGTGTTTGGGTTTGAGATGGGTAGTTCAGAAAAGCCTGTTCGGGAGGGTAAACATGGTTTTGTAGTGATAGAGAAGGAACATGTGATTGAGCAACGAGCGCCAAAGAGTTTGTAGTGGAGGCTGTGAGTAGTTTCCTCTGAGAGCACGATCTTTGTCCACTTCATGTTGATGGTGTTTCAGATAGTCATACAACAAACCATATGGTGTATCATGAAGATTCTTTGCTTGTCGAACAAACGTCACATACTTCTGCCAATCAGGACCGAGACATCCTAAAAACTTCGTGTTGATAGCAATCTTTGGTAGGATGATATTATGTCTGTCGAGGTCATTAATGATGTTCGTGAAGCGGTGGTAATATGACTCAAGTGATTCCATTGGCTCAATCATGAAGTGTGTGTATTCCATATAAAGTTTGGATTCCATGTCCTCTTGATTCAGTTGAGTACCTTCCATTAGGAGATGAACATGTTCCCACATAGCCTTAGCTGTTTTCTGAGCATCAACACTTCGAAAGATAGGATTTGGTATGCCTTGAAGAATATAGATCATATCATATTCATCTGCTTCTTTGTGAAGGAGTTGTTCAGCAGTGAGTTGAGGGTCAGTAAGAGGTGTTCGTGAATTAGGTATGGGTGGATCAGCATTTAGATCACCGGGGACAAAGTTAGTCGGTGTCACAAACGGACCTTCAGTGATTACGTTCCGCATGTATTTGCCATGTGGTTTCTTGAGTTCAAGAAATCATAGGAATCGACTTGACCACTGTACATAGTTACCGGGTGTGAGCATTGGTGGTGTGTCAAGTGAACCTGCTTCATGCCTTGATTGTTGAGTAGTGATGACTTCACACATTTGGTCAAACCAATGAGTTTGTTTCAACGGTGGAGTGATTTGTTTCATAGGAAAAGGTTGATGTTGAGGTAGTTGTTGATGTTGATGCATCATGACATGTTGTTGAGAGATCATTTGATGATACGGATATGATTGTGGAGGTTGTTGTTGTTGATACTGCTGTTGTTGTTGACAAAACTGTTGTGTTTGATGATACGGTTGTTGTTGATGAANAGACCTTCAGTGATTACGTTCCTCATGTATTTGCCATGTGGTTTCTTGAGTTCAAGAAATCGTAGGAATCGACTTGACCACTGTACATAGTTACCGGGTGTGAGCATTGGTGGTGTGTCAAGTGAACCTGCTTCATGCCTTGATTGTTGAGTAGTGATGACTTCACACATTTGGTCAAACCAATGAGTTTGTTTCAACGGTGGAGTGATTTGTTGCATAGGAAAAGGTTGATGTTGAGGTAGTTGTTGATGTTGATGCATCATGACATGTTGTTGAGAGATCATTTGATGATACGGATATGATTGTGGAGGTTGTTGTTGTTGATACTGCTGTTGTTGTTGACAAAACTGTTGTGTTTGATGATACGGTTGTTGTTGATGAAAGTTGTAGTACGGAGGTTGAGACATGATGAAAGACTTGTGTGTAGATGGATCTTGTAGAGGGTATAAATGTTAAGCCAATTTTCGAAAACTATCCCAAGTATGTTCTCGAAACTTAATTTGTTGAAATTCTCGAAAGTCAGTCAAAGTCCAAGTGTTCTCGAAATATTTGGAGGATCTCGAAAAATTTTATGGGTTCTCGAAAAAAAATTCTAAGTTCTCGATAAATGATTTCGAAAACGTGTTCTCGATAAGAAGCAAAGTATGGAGATCACTGAATCTTATGAAACCAACAAAGTTCTCGAAAGATTTGAAAAAGAATTTTGAAAACTACACAATTTTCGAAAACAAAAAGAGTTCTCGATAACAATGTTGTGTTCTCGAAAGTTTTCAAGATTTTAAAAAAATGTCCAAAATTTTCGAGATTATACAATAACAAAAATATCCAACGAGTCGAAGTGTTTTCTTTCTTATAGAAGAGAGAAAAACACTGAGTAGTTTTCATTCTCTCCTTGTGTGGGCGAAATTTTTTAACCCTAAAACCCTAAATCGTTTTTTTTCAATTCGTCCCTTGATCTCTTGTTTCTCTGATTCCTCTTGTTAATTTAGTGATTAACACCTGTTTCTCATTGATTAATCTTGTTGGGTGAGTTTTACATTGAGTTTTTTGGGTCGTTTGTATTAAAAACGATTTAGGGTTTTTCAATTGTCAAATCGTTTTCATCTTATCTGCTCCAACTCCTTTGATTTTTGGAACGAATTGATTGTACTATTATTGGTTACGTCAAATCGTTGCTAGGATCTTAGGATTTGTTTTAGATTTGGTGAGATCGTTTTTCTTTAGGGTTCTTGCCGCCATTGAGTTTTTTCAATCGTTCCTTAAATTGAATTGCATATTAACGCTCGGTCTTGGACTGATTCTCTTTATTTACCAGGTCGTTACCTTGGGTGATGCACATATCTTTCATCGCATCGAATCCTTTCTTAGGTTTTCGTTTTTTTTTTTGCTACTGGTCTTTATTGTCTACCATCCTCGTTTAGGGTTTTGGTTTTATGGTTCTTTGAGTGATTTGGTGTGATCTGTTTTAACATATCATTTTTCGGGGTTTGTTTGGTGATGCTGCGTTATCCCTTGATGCTAATCGAAACCCTTTGTGGGTTTTGGTACTTATAGATTTGCCAATTCCATAGGATGGAAGTATACGGAGATGTTCTTATCTGGAGTTTTATGTTACCTGTAAGTCAACTTTGATTGTGGTTCATCCTTGTTACGTGGGTTGGGAGAGTGAAATGTCAAGTTATCCTCTGTTGTAAGATCAAGTCTATATGATTCTTGTTCCAACACTCATCTTGGTGCATCGCCTGCTCCGTCTTGGCGTGTCTCTGTGACCTTAGCTGGGTGTCTGCCTTTTGAGCAGCTCTTCAGCCGCATCACCCTTCTCGGAGTGTACGCGCTCTCGCCGCTAGGTGGTCATGTCAATACAGCCACAGTACTCCGCGTCGCACACGTTTGGTTTATACAATTCGCTTCATGAGTGGGTCTCTCAGGCACACGTTGCTGAACTCGGGCGGCGGGCTCTGTGGTTCCTACTGGCACGTGTGGGTCTACGACCACTGGTCGGCGTCATCTCTCTTCGCATGCTCGCGTCGTCGCCTGCTTTTATGGTCTCTCATCATGCCATACCGTGTTCCTGTATCACGGATGCTGCCCTATGACTTCCGCTTCGCTCGGCGGGAACAGCCGCAGGCGCTTGTCTACGACCTTTGCTGCACACATACCATGCCGCAGCCTCCGTACTGTGCGCTGGCCGGGCTCTTGTTTCAGCAACCCACTACACACCACCCACGATCCAGTGTGCACTCTCATTCTTCTTGGGGCTCCGCGTGATTTGGTCTCTCATCCCGTTTCTTGTCATCCAACTCGCTGGTGGTGTTCATTATTATGCTCTCTATGATTTGTGTTCAGTTTTGCACCTAAACATACACTGTTGGAGTAAGTTAGTGCTTGCGCTCTATCCGTGGGTTTTAGAGTCCCTCACCAACCTTTGTGTGTAATTTTGTGAACTGAAGCTCAAGTATGTTGATCAAAGAGTTTCATTGGAAGTTAGGGATGTAATCCTATGTTTGGGTATGGTTTGAGTACATCTGTGTTCATGTTCTTCCTATTCTTTGGTGGTATTTGAAGAGCTATGTATGAGGAAGTTTACAAGATCAAGATGTTTGGGAGTTAGGGACTTACCCTAATTTGTTAGTGATCACCTTTCTTGGGACATTAATTTCTGATTTAGAGGCCCTTGAGGGTTGGTTAATTGGAAGTTAGAGCTCTATGACGTCTTTTGAAGAATCAAGTGTATCTACGTGAAGCGGTTAATTTGCTATTTTATTAGGCGTTGTAGTTTTATGTTCTATTATTTGTTATAAGTGTGGTCTGTCACTCTTATATAGTGGTTAGTGGTAAGTTATAGGAATGTTTTATCATTCTTATATTTGTGTTGTAAGTGTCCTAAGGGAATGAGTCGAGGAGTCACCCTCGTCCTTTGTACTTCAACTTTTTTTTGGATAATGTATTTTGCCAGGGTGAATTAACCCTTTTACCCAAAAAACACTGAGTAAGCAACGGTAACACTTATGGAGCGATTATGTGTGTTCTCGAAAGTTAAGGGCTTTAGTGTTCTCGAAAATATGCCAAAAATGGGCGGATTTTTGTTTTTGTGAAAAGCAATCCAAAAAACGTTTTTAATCCAAGATTCTTGTATAACTAACCTTAAAATGATGAAATCTTAAAGAAAGTTGCAAACTTGAACCACTTTTCAAGAAAATTCAAAGATCTGAAAAAATAGTACAAGTGTACGAATCAAGTTTTTTGAAAATTTTTTGAGACTTTGTTGGTTGTTTGATTTTGTAGCATAAGTTTAAAGACAAAGATGTGATATAAACACGAAACAAATAAGAAAGTAGCAAGATTTTTCCAAAAAATAACGAGTGAAAACAAGGTTTTGGATCGAATGAAACAAAAACAAAAGTTTACACCTTCTTCTAGCGATTGATACCACTTGTTAGGTCACCATATTGTAAACACAAGTATAGATTTTGGTAGAAATGAGATGAGACTAAAGATTGGTTGATTAAATCAATATGAAAGTGAAAGTGCAAGAGTTTCTCTAATGAAATGGAATAACCAACAATTGTAATATTTACATTAGACTCCTATTTATAGGTAAGGAGCTAGGGCAACACTCCCTTCTCCTTCCTATCCTAATCGTTTGGGCCTCAAGGCCTTTTGGGCTTTAGGAGCCTTACATTACATTAACATAAATAAGATAATAAACTAGCAACCTATTACATATTGTAGAAATGACCGAGACTTGAGAGATTATGTAAAACGTGATCCTAACAACATGAGATGTTAAACAAATTAGTTGAGATGATATTAACATACATGAGATGTTAAACGGATGATATTGACATTCATGAGATATTAAACTGATGAGTTGAGATGATATTGCCATACATGATATGTGGTATGTGTTAATTTACACATACCTTTTACCTATTTAAATGGACCGAAAAGACCAAAAACCAATTTAAAAATGCCAAGTATATGTGTTTTTGTATTTGTGATTGTGCAGGTACGGATATTTTGAAAAGTGGACAAAAATCAAGGAAAACCCGACAAAACGAGCACAAGATTTGGAATGAGCACGAAATTATGAGTCCAGCGGTACCGTTAGTGAATAATAAGGACCAATAATGAATACCAAGGGGCTGTTTGATAAAACTGTTTGATTTAGTGCTGAATGATTTGTTTACTCTTGTAAAACCAGACATTTCTGAACAATAATTTTTACACCATTTTGAAATTTATCCTAAAAAAAAAAAAAAAAAAAAAAAAATTGAATTATTATTAATAGGTCATGAAAACCATACATTAAAATTTTTGAAATGAATATAGTTTATAATCCTAATCTAAATGTGCCAACAACTTATATATATTACCTCCAAGACTTTACTTTACCTTTTTTTTTCCTTCTCTTATGTCTTAAGAGTATATAACCGACTTCCATTTTTGTCTTTGGTCTCGTTAAGTATTGAAAGGATAACAATAGAAGCCTTCACAATTAAGAAAGTTGCATGTATTTTTTTTTCAAACCTCCTATATGATTTCCTATATCACTTAACACACTTTCCCTCTCCTCACATAAAAACCGTATATCGCTTCCTTGTTTCTCTCCTTGCACAACGACCAGAAAACTAAACACAAAAACTCATTCGTTTGCTGCCAAAAAGAAGTAAAGAACGAAGCCAGTTGGTGACCAGATTGTAGTTAAATCATTGGAGTGTTGGTGATTGATCCGGACTTTGGTTACGTCTCATTCGGTTTCTTTCCTTCTAGTCAACAACAGGTTCTATGGTCTCATTTTGTTCTCTTTCAGTTCAACCTTATACATATGAAATCAAGACCTAAAGACTATATTATTTAATCATTCCGAAACATGTCTAAAATATATTAGTGTGCCTCGTTATATTTATCACCTAAAATCACGAGTATATTTACGCCTATATGTTTGTCTATGTCGCGAGTTTATGGACCGTTTTTGTGTCGTCTTGGTCAGCCCATGTATCGACCTTCACACCACCTTTAACGAGCCCTCATATCCACCTTTATAACACATTAAATGAGGTATTAACATCAGAACCCTAGACGCATGTATTGAGGTCGAGTAGGGGCTGGAAACTTATGATTTCATGTATGAAAACTGTTTTGTCTTTGGCTCGTTAATCCTCTAGTATGTGGGCAGTTTTTGTATAACATTTAGATGAGCCTATAAACTGAATTATAACGTGACTATATCGTGTTTTAGTGGTATTGAGTGGTCGTTGCTTGCTGCTCATTTGTACCCCTTGCACACCCTTTTTATTTGCCTCGCCATGCTAGTTTTGCCTAGCTTTACTCGTTAAGTCTACACCGAGAGTAGTATTTCGTTTGATTTATTTTACTCGCTGAATTAAATGAATACCGAAGTGTGTTTCGTTTAATGGTCTTGGCATTCATAGTGATACCGAGATGGGGTTTTGTTTAGTTTGGCCTCGGTACGGTTTCGTGGTTTGAATACATCACGTTTTTCGGGTTCGTAAGAAATATATACGTAATAGTACTATTCTTTCTGAATCCTAGCATGGCAATATAAATCATAAAATCCAAAATTTACATATTTATCCTAAACTTTGATTATTTTCATATTAAACCCTATACTTTGCTGAAAAGACATATAAGACCCTAAACTATGCTATTTATCATATTAAGCATTAAACTTAACTTATNTGTTAGGTCACCATATTGTAAACACAAGTATAGATTTTGGTAGAAATGAGATGAGACTAAAGATTGGTTGATTAAATCAATATGAAAGTGAAAGTGCAAGAGTTTCTCTAATGAAATGGAATAACCAACAATTGTAATGTTTACATTAGACTCCTATTTATAGGTAAGGAGCTAGGGCAACACTCCCTTCTCCTTCCTATCCTAATCGTTTGGGCCTCAAGACCTTTTGGGCTTTAGGAGCCTTACATTACATTAACATAAATAAGATAATAAACTAGCAACCTATTACATATTGTAGAAATGACCGAGACTTGAGAGATTATGTAAAACGTGATCCTAACAACACGAGATGTTAAACAAATTAGTTGAGATGATATTAACATACATGAGATGTTAAACGGATGATATTGACATTCATGAGATATTAAACTGATGAGTTGAGATGATATTGCCATACATGATATGTGGTATGTGTTAATTTACACATACCTTTTACCTATTTAAATGGACCGAAAAGACCAAAAACCAATTTAAAAATGCCAAGTATATGTGTTTTTGTATTTGTGATTGTGCAGGTACGGATATTTTGAAAAGTGGACAAAAATCAAGGAAAACCCGACAAAACGAGCACAAGATTTGGAATGAGCACGAAATTATGAGTCCAACGGTACCGTTAGTGAATAATAAGGACCAATAATGAATACCAAGGGGCTGTTTGATAAAACTGTTTGATTTAGTGCTGAATGATTTGTTTACTCTAAATGATTAAAAGACTCTGAACCAAAATATTTTTGAATGATAACATGATGTTTGATAAGTGTCCTGAATGCATAATTTCATCGGCTAAATTTACTATTTTAATATTTTATATAGGAAAATATTTTTTTAAATTATTATCAGTTTTTTATAAAAACAATGATTGTCAGTTTTGATGTGAAGCTCTAAACTAATTGTTAAAAGTGCGTAAGTTTATTCTTGCACATTTTATTTATACGTATGTGACTATTTTTTTTGTTGATATTAGTTTTAATATTTAGTTGTATAATCTTATATGTTACAAGAATTACAAGTGCCTAAACTTGCAAAAGTTAAAACGTCCGATGGAAAAAAAACAAAAAAAGGTGATTAATAAAATTCTTTTGGTTTCTTCAAGGAGTTCGAAGTAGGCGCTCGAGTTATATAAAATCATTATAATAAAATATCTTCTAGGCCCACTGAATGAATTTGCATCTCTTGGATGATGAGCCACTAGCCTCCTAATAGAATGATTAAGTAGCATTAAATATGTTATCAAACAACAATCGCCTCTGACCGATTTAACATAAGCTCTATTAATAGGCTATCAAACAACCCCAAGGGTGTCAAATGACAATTCATATCAAACTTCTAATTAATTCAACCATCTAGAAGCTTGATCCACCACTAATGAAAAGAAATGAAAGTTGCAAATGTATTTCATGGCACATGTTATCTTTTGTGGAGTCTTATACACGATAAAATGAAAGGAAGAAAATAATTAATATTGCAAAATTGCAAATCGAGATAAGACAAAATCAAAAGAAAGCAAATTGTAAATGGGACCAGCGAATGAAACTGATGGCACGTGGGGATAGGTTTGTCAATTCGATAAATGACAAAATGAAGAAATAAATAAGATGCAATCTCTTTGAAAGGCCATCGTGTGTTCCACTCGTCAAATTAAAGGAGCTAAGCGCGTGCCTATTGAAGGCTATGTCTTCCCCACTCTCGCTGCTATATACTTTTTCCAACCAACCAATGCATGACACTTGTCCCTGATGATGCAACAATCTAATTTTCAGCCAATCCGAGTGCTTGTTTATTATTTCGTAGTGGTAGTTTTTAGTGTTTTTTTTTGTTGTAATAGCTTTATAGTCTTAGTTTACTAATAAAAAGAGCTTATTGTACCCAATTTTTTAGCTTATAAATAAAGATGATGTTTCCTTTAAACGGATGATATTGACATACACGAGACAAACGGATGAGTTGAGATGATATTGACATACATGAGATGTTAAACGGATGATATTGACATACACGTACGAGATGTTAAACGGATGAGTCGAGATGACAGGGACATACATGAGATGTTAAATGGATGATATTGACATACATGAAATGTTAAACGGATGAGTCGAGACGATATTGACATACATGAAATGTTAAACGGATAATATTGACATACGAGATGTTAAACGGATGACTAAAGATGATATTTACATGCATGAGATGTTAAACGCATGATATTGACATACACAAGATGTTAAATAGATGAGTCGAGAGGATATTCACATACATGAGATGTTAAACGGATGATATTGACATACATGAGACGTTAAACGGATGAGTTGATATGATATTGACATACATGAGATGTTAAACGTATGATATTGACATACACGAAATGTTAAACGGATGAGTCGATATAATATAGACATACATGAGATGTTAAACAGATGATATTGACATACATGCGATGTTAAACAGACGAGACGAGATGATATTGACATACGTGAGATGTTAAACGGATGATATTGGCATACATGAGATGTTAAACGGATGAGAATATGATATTGACATAATGGGATGTATCACAGATGATACGACATGATATTGAAATATATGAGATGTTAAATGGATGAGTTGGTATGATATTGACATACATAAGATGTTAAATGGATGAGTCGATATGATATTGACATACATAAGATGCTAAACGGATGAGACGACATGATATTGACATACATGAGATGTTAAACGGATGAGTAGAGATAATATTGACATACATAAGATGTTAAACGGATGAGTCGAGATGATGTTGATATACATGAGATGTTAAATGGTGAGTTGAGATAATATCGACATACATGAGATGTTAAACGGATGAGTGGAGATGTTATTGACATACTAAGATGTTAAACGGATGATTTGACATAATATTGATATGTATGAGATGTTAAAAGGTGAGTCGAGATGATATTGACATACATGAGATGTTAAACGTATGAGTCAATTTCATATGGACTCATCCGTTTAACATCACATGTTTAGCAATTTCATCTCGACTTTATTCGTTAAACATCGCATGAATATCAATATTATATTGACTCGTCCGTTTAGCATGTCATGTATAAGTGCGTTTTGACTCAAAACGAATCGAGTAAACCGAAATAATTATACAAAACCGAAAACGAACCGAATTTGGTCAATTCGTTTGGTTCAACCCGGTTACGGTCGGTTTGTCAGTCCGGGTCGGTTTTCGGTGATTTTGCTCATATCACAGAGTCTCACATATTCAAAGTTATTTATGAGCGCAATATCGGAAACTTCATATTTATATTCAAAACCTAAGATAATGGAAATATATCGGTTCTATTAATCATTTTATGCTATTCGGTTCGGTTTTTAGTTATGTATATTTATTTCGGTTTTACTCGGTTCAGGTCAAAACGCACCTATTCGCTTGGAACTAGCTAAACCAAACCGAATTGACCTTATTCGGTTCGATTTTGATTTTACTAGGTTTTACTTGTTCGGTTCTTGACTCACGTTTTACCCTTAATCTGTTTTTGGGTTGGGTCGAGTTTGACCCGTTGCCCTGCCTACTTTAATATGTTAAGTTTATGGGGAAATCATGCCTACTTTACAAAGTAGGCAACTTTGTTAAAAAAAGGAGGGAACAAAGAGTGAAACAAGAAAAACATGTATTTGAAGGGGCTTAATTATAAATATTTTTTATTTTATACAAAGGTAAGCATGATTTTCATAAGTTTATTTCTAATTTTTTACAAGTCCCGCACTAAATTTTAAGCCTAAAATGAAATTTCCCTCTAAACGTTTCACAAACCCCGCCTAATTTTTTGCCCAAAATCAAATTATCCTTCCATTATCTTTAATTTGTTATCTCAGATTTCATATCATCGTCTTTGTGTTGTTTTCTCCCCCAAACTAATTTTCTTAATCTTTCGCACATCCCCTCTCATCTATGTGGTAAACTGAAAAACCATCACCAGTCATTATCAAACAAATGTCAGTCAGATTGTTTTGATTATCGTTTGGAACGCGAAGAGAATAAGAGTGAATTTGGTATACGACGCCTGATTGCTTAATCATGCATTATTTTTGATACCCTAAGTTTGATTTGTTTTGAATTGGGTATTTGTTGTAAAGATTTGATCTTTTTATTGTGAGGTGTTTGGAATTGCGTTTCAAAAAGATAAATAACTTACGTTTTTTTTTTTTTTTTTTTTTTTTTTTTTTTTTTTTTTTTTTTTTTTTTTTTAGTTGGGTTTGATTTGGTTTTGTTTTTTGTGCTGTAAAGTTTGAATCTTTCGATTGTGGATGTTCGGGGTTGCGTTCGGAGAATGATTTTGCGTATCTGTAGATGGCAAGGTGGAAAAGGTTGGTCTATTTTTATTATTATTTTTTTTTGGCTGAATAGTTTTCGAAATCTGTTATAAGTTTGTAGGATGTGTTTCTGTACTGCCATCCTCACATGATTGCCTTTGTGTTATAGGAAATGCTGGTGGATGAACATGGTACTCAAACTGGACACATTATTCTTACTACAATTGGAGGTAGAAATGGTCAACCACAGCAGGTATTTTTCAAGGGCTTTGTCTAAAAGGCCTTTGCTTTCATAGTTTACCAATCCCGATGTGTAGGTGGAAAATTTGTATTGCAGGGGTATTTGGATTTAGACTCAACACCATCCTAATAAGATGCTATCAAGTATGAATGAGTCGAGTAGGCTAATTTTGTAAATCTAATGGGTCAAACATAGGAAACACGATTAAAAAGAGATGGATCAAAGCTAATATATTTGGTTCTGTGGTTTTAAAGTTGTAATAACAATAATAGGATGTTTGGGAGATATTGATTTATCATGTATTCTGAGTCAAAAATTTGGGCACCTTGAAACTTCCATGTGTTTAGCGGCTATTAATGACTTCCATTATGATATCAAGCATATTCAGGGTGAATTGGACCCAATATTCTAATTTGAAAAGTGAGTTCTGGAAATGTTACAAAATGTTTTTTTTGGCTTCTTTCACAAAGCATATTAACTCATATATTATGCACTGGAAATGTATCATTCATAGATTTGGTGAATTACTTGTTTTTCATGATAAGAATTGTATCAAGAGATGTGAGGAAATTAAATGTTTTGTGTTTCAGGTAACTTCTCCATATGATCAGCACCTAGACAGGTCGACTCATGACTTTGATAATGAACGCGAAAAGAGGCATTATACAGGGACAGAAATGCCAAAATACTGAGAAGAAACAAGAATTACGTAAGGAGCATGATTCCAATAGTTTAGAGAAAAAGGAAACGAAAACATCTGAATCTCGCCATGAAGAATTAAAGTTGAAAAGAAAACGTTTTAGGAGTAGAGAACCTGAGAGAGACAAAAGTAGAAGGTCAAATTCGCCTTCACCAAGGGAACACAAACAATGAGTGCATGAAGATCCATCGTCGCATGCTTCAGAAGATAGGGTTGGAAGAATGGCTCGAGTATGAAGTCTAAGAGACATGATACATCTGCAAGTCGGCTATTCACCAATGAAGCGAGGCTGCTGTTAGGACCATCTGTTAACAGTGTGGTTGCCCTCACTCCATTCCGTTAATGATGAATGCCTCTGTCTGTTGTCAGCTTCTGATGCTGATATAATCGACCTTCTGGTTTCAATCTTGGTCAGGGCCCGAGTCCATGTATCAGTTGTATTGTAAGTATCTGATTGCTAACTTTATAGACATATTTTGCATGCTTATCTAAAAAAGAAACGATGGTAATGCTTATCACGGTTTCATTGCAGGTGAAAGGCCTAAAAGGCTGTTGTAGATCTTTTTCTTGCATCAGCCGCCGAAAAGACTATGTTGAAGCAACTGTAAGACTGATAACTATGTGCATTTATGCTTTATTCGTGGGTACTTTTTTCATACTTATTGGTTGAAGAACTTGAACTTATTGAAACTGTTTAGCTGAATGATAGGTTTCTAGTCTCATGAATTCAATAACAACTCGTATATTGAATTAATAGGCATCAATTTTTAGTTGAATATGGTATTTGTTAGCCCTTACATCTCAGTTTACCCATAAAACTATAGCTGATGGCCCCTAATTGCGAAACTGGTATTGTGTTTGTATTTTTGGATAGGTGACAGATATAAGTTTGTTAAACTTGATCGGTCATGCATTAAGCTCTAGTGTGTGAACGCAATACCACAATCTTATAGTATTCTTTGACACCAATAGTTAGGAAAACGGAATTGTATATTCGATACATAATTTATGAGTTGTGTTGGAAAAATGATTATCTTTGAATGTTAAACACAATGCAGTATGCATTCTGATATAAAGGTGGCAAGGACTGGTCGAGTAGCATTGGTGCGAGAGTCGGGGGTAGATTCTACATATTTATGTGGGTACTCTCTTCCGCTGTAATAAGGCCCGAGGTTCTTCCACGGCTTTATGGTGCAACACTTTAGTTCCACATTATCGTTAATTCTATGCCCATAAATCCACCAAGTCGAATGGCTGCAGATGTGTAACGTGGATGCTTTTACCAATTTATTACTAGAAAAGTAGGAATGTTTGGTTTGATGTTCATATCTGATAGCTAGTTATGTTGTGAAATGATACTGTGCCGTGGAAACCAGCAACAATTTTCAATTTTGTATGTTTCTTACTAACGTTTTTAAACAAAACTTCATGGGAAAAAAGTCATTTAATCTATATCCAGGATAGCAATTAGGATCTTGGGTGCACGATTTGCTTAGACATCTCAATTGTGAATAAAGAGGTACATGACCATTGATAACATCAAATTTACCCACAATCTAAGTGTTAATTTCCCCCTTAAAATGCTAATCTTTTCTACTTATATGAAGAATATATACTCTTATTTCTTCCTATTTTGGTTTCAGGGTAAAGATGAGTAAAAGAACGAACATACGCGGAAATGGAAGGACTTTGGAGCAAATATGTGGAAATTATGGATTCTGCACTCACTACGGCGTAGAGGTTCATCTACCTACGCCGTAGCAAGGCTTTACGAATACTACGGCGTAGAAGTTCTACTATCTACGCCGTAAAGAAGAATTTATGAAGACTACGGCGTAGTCCATCCATTGGCTACGGCGTAGAAGTCCACTAAAAGGCACTATGGAGTAGGCAACTCTCCAAGCTACGACGTAGGATCTTATTTGAGGCAGTAAAGAACTAACGAGGCCAAGGAAGAAGCTACGGCATAACTACCTTATCTACTACGCCGTAGGAAGCTTATCATCAAGACATTACGCCCGTAGCACTTGATCAAGCTACGGCGTAAGACCAATTTGCAAAGGTTACGGCGTAGCAACTCAAATCAGCTACGCCGTAACAGAGTCGGGGCCTATAAATACCAGCCCTAATTTCGAGTTTTCCATATCATTCTCCATCACTTTTCACCACACAGAAGTTGGGAGAAACTCAGGAAGGAGGGAGAACAAAGTTCTAGCCACATCCAAGTCATTTCCAATGGAGGATTCACATAACCATCATAAGTGTTATCATTCCTTATTCTTGTATTCGATTCATGCTTAGATTTGTATTAATTCAATATTTTTTTACTGCAACTATGAACATGAGTGGCTAAACACCTCTTGGTGTTAGCTTAGTTATGAAATTGTTATGTTATTGATTTAGTTTTCCACGCATCTATTGTCTATTGTTTGTTTACTTTCATGGTGAGGCTTGGGACACTCTAGTTCCCATAGTGATTAGCGTTGGTTATTCTCTAGATACTTGTGGAATTAACCCTAGGAAGCAAGTCGCTAGGGATGTGACTTGGTGATAGCAATATCACCATACACGTGCGAATTAACCCTAGGACCACCTACCAACGCTAGACACTTAATGGAGTTAGAGGGGTGTAAGATCTGACCATGCCGCATTCGTTAGTCTTGTCCATGTTAGTAGAGGCGCTTAATGACTCTTATGTCTTCGTACCGATGAACCCAAGGCTTTACAATTGTTTTGGATAAGACAAGGTANCACCAATTTGCAAAGGTTACGGCGTAGCAACTCAAATCAGCTACGCCGTAACAGAGTCGGGGCCTATAAATACCAGCCCTAATTTCGAGTTTTCCATATCATTCTCCATCACTTTTCACCACACAGAAGTTGGGAGAAACTCAGGAAGGAGGGAGAACAAAGTTCTAGCCACATCCAAGTCATTTCCAAGGGAGGATTCACATAACCATCATAAGTGTTATCATTCCTTATTCTTGTATTCGGTTCATGCTTAGATTTGTATTAATTTAATATTTTTTTACTGCAACTATGAACATGAGTGGCTAAACACCTCTTGGTGTTAGCTTAGTTATGAAATTGTTATGTTATTGATTTAGTTTTCCACGCATCTATTGTCTATTGTTGGTTTACTTTCATGGTAAGGCTTGGGACACTCTAGTTCCCATAGTGATTAGCGTTGGTTATTCTCTAGATACTTGTGGAATTAACCCTAGGAAGCAAGTCGCTAGGGATGTGACTTGGTGATAGCAATATCACCATACACGTGCGAATTAACCCTAGGACCACCTACCAACGCTAGACACTTAATGGAGTTAGAGGGGTGTAAGATCTGACCATGCCGCATTCGTTAGTCTTGTCCATGTTAGTAGAGGCGCTTAATGACTCTTATGTCTTCGTACCGATGAACCCAAGGCTTTACAATAGTTTTGGATAAAACAAGGTATAAGATAGATCTAGGTGAATTTGACCATCTGACCCGAAATTAATATTGAATCCCCGAACGATATGATAGGATGCACCTATAGGAAAATTAGTCATGATCATAACAAGAGTAGTAATTAGGTTAACACTACTTCTCTCTACTGATTCTCTTTTATTTACTTTATTGTCTTGCTATTTACTTTTCTTAGTTTAATTAATCAATCTACAAACCCCCTTTTAAACTTGACACGAACTTAGATAATTTCCACACCTTAGCTCTTGGGACGACCTCGGCTTTACCAACTAGCTATACCACACACAACCGGATACACTATCCGTTAGTGCGTAAAAGGTAGACCTTAGGTAAACGAGACTTTATAAATATTAAAACCTGGTCAGTAAAACCTGCATCAAGTTTTTGGCGCCGCTGCCTGGGAGCTATTTGGACTTTATTTAGGTTTTTAATTTTTGTTTTATTTCCTTTTCAGTACTCACGGTTATTTTCAAGTTTCAGGTGTGATGGCAGATATTGACATTGACAACCTCACGCTTGAAGAGTATTTGGCTCTTACACGAGAAGAGCAAGGGCCTGGTTTGGTTAGGCCGGCTATTGGGGATGATGTGCAGTTTGAAATTAAAAATCAATTCATAACGGAACTGCGGAAAGACCCATTTTCAGGAAGCAAGACGGAAGACGCTCACGAACACATTGACAATGTTCTCTACATTGTCAGGTTGTTCAACATTCCGGGAGTATCTCATGACGCGATAATGCTCAGAGTATTCCCGATGACATTGACTGGAGCTGCAAAAAGATGGATTGATAGGCTACCAGCAGGGACAATAAACACTTGGGCTCTTTTGAAGAACCATTTCATCCAAAGGTATTGCCTCCTTCAAAGACAGCAAAATAGCTTGAAGACATTCACAACTTCAAGCAAGATGGGGATGAAACATTGTACCAAGCTTGGGATAAGTACAATGATCTTTTGTACAAGTGCCCTACTCATGATCTCAACAAGCAACAAATAGTCAACATTTTTTACAAAGGGATCAANCGATGACATTGACTGGAGCTGCAAAAAGATGGATTGATAGGCTACCAGCAGGGACAATAAACACTTGGGCTCTTTTGAAGAAGCATTTCATCCAAAGGTATTGCCTCCTTCAAAGACAGCAAAACAGCTTGAAGACATTCACAACTTCAAGCAAGATGGGGATGAAACATTGTACCAAGCTTGGGATAAGTACAATGATCTTTTGTACAAGTGCCCTACTCATGATCTCAACAAGCAAAAAATGGTCAACATTTTTTACAAAGGGATCAACATCTCAACCCGCCAAATGCTAGACTCTCAGGGACCTATCCCTAGTATGACTCCTGCTCAAGCTTTTAAAGCTATTGAAGATATGGCAGACCACTCTCAAAAGTGGCATGAAGGTGGAAGTAGTAGGAGCATTGCTGGAAACTCGGATGGAATTACCTTAATCACCAACAAACTCGAAAGCTTGCGGCGTGACATGAAGAAACTGAAGGAAAATATCCACGCAATTCAAGTTGGTTGCAAAATTTGTGAAGGACCCCACTTGTCTAAAGATTGCCCTTTGAATGAGGGCGATGGGATAACGGAGGAAGTGAAGTATGGGGAAGGTAGACCATTCCAAGGTAACGGGTATCGAACAGGGCCATATGGATATAATCGAAAACCTTATGGGGAGAGGAGATCAAGCCTCGAGGATACTATAAATAAGTACCTCGAAGATTCTAGGAAGAAACAAGGAGAGCACGATACCCCTAGTACACCCCTCCGAGCCTATCTTTTCGTTTCGACCTTTGAGCATCTTACTCAAAGTGAGAATTTGTTACACCCCACTTAAATGTACACCCAAATCGCCTTAGCCTACCTTGTATGCACTCACCGTTAGTGCATTATTGTGACAACATTTGTTAAACCCTTTGTTAATTATCTAATCAATTACATGGTTGCTAAGTCGAGTCATATCCTTGTACATATTGTTTTGGGACGATTGGGACTCATGGGTAAAGTACTAATGTAATGGAGTAATGGGTAAGGAGTCAATTATTACCCCCACATGTGCGTTAATATTTTAAAGTACTCCAAGTTTTTCGATTATCTTGATTCGAGTCATTAGAATAGTAATTGTAAAGTATGTAACAGTTCAAGTGTAAGGGGATAACCGAGGCCCCTATGATGTATTATTTTGGATGGTAGGGTAAGAGTGTATGAAAAAAAAATCGAAAAAACAAGAAAAACGAAAAAAGAATTGGAAAATGAAAAGTAGAAAAAACATACAGACTACCATCCCGTTTCATTTTATCTTTATTTATGTTTTTGTTATTTCCTTATTAGCTTAAGTCGAGTCAAGTCTTGGCTTAGCAACGCCACTTTGTGCATGTATTTGATCAAGAAATTAACTCGCCACCACTAAAAATACCTTTTATTCCAACAAAACCGTGTTTATCATATCCCTACACCTAACATTAAAACCTTTGAAAAGCCCTCTTTGATAGTTTATCTTAGGTGCGTACGCCTAGTGGAGAAGGTTTTTGGTCCTTGCCCAAGCCTATGGTAATATATTTGCTATGACAGGTAGTGAGTGATATTTCTTCCATTTTCATCTATTTATATAGGTTTATAACACCCGAGAGATGAGAGTATCCAAACACTATTTGTAAGGTGCTAGTGTATGATTTCCGTGCTTTTTATGACTAGGGTTGAATAACAATTTGTTGTAATTACTTTTATATTCGTAAGGGTATTTACTGAGGCAAAAAGTGTTACGCTTTTAAGGGGTCATTTAAGCCCTAATCCGTAATTATTTGATCAAATATTGCCTTAAATCGTTTCTTTTGTCATTTTAGGTACTTTGGAGATAAAATCTGAAAAAGGAAGCATTTTGGGTGTTTTTGGAGCATTAAGGTGAAGAAAACGACAAAGTCTCAAATTATGCTGGAAAATGTACCTGACGGCGTCACGCTCTACCAGGTGACGGCGTCACTCTTTGACAACAAGGTGGATGATTTTTGCACTAGACGCCCCAGAAAGATTTTGGAGGAATTACACGTGACGGCGTCACGTGTAAAAGGTTGTAGGTCGTCACGTTGTAAGCTAAAAGGAGACGACCCAGAAAGAAATAGAAGGGGACGGCGTCAGAAGTGGATATGAGCAACCGAATAGTGTTTTGGCGGAAAGGTGACGGCGTCACACCCCATAAGGTGACGCCGTCAGATTGTAAATTCTATATATATTCGTCTAATTTTCATTTATTAGTGTGCAACTTTTGGGAAGAAACCCTAGCTCGTTTTTCTACTGTATTTTTAAGGGTTTTTCACCCTTGAAACTTGGATGCTTAATTGAAGATAAGTCCTTTCCAAATCATTCAATATGCCTACGTATTGTGTGATTATATCTAGTATGTGCTATTTTACACATACTTTTGACCTTAGTTTAAGTGTAGAAAAGACCAAAAACTAACGTGAAACGCCAAAGATATCGTGTTTTTGTGTTTGTGATCGTGCAGGAAAGGATATTGCATAAATTGCATGAAAATCAACCTAAAAGCCTAAAACGAGCACGAGATGTGGAAAAGTGTCACAAAGCCGAGTCAAAGATGAAATCTACTCAAGGAAAGCCCGTGATGACGAGTTTATTTCTTAAAAAGCTCAAGAAGATGAACGATACGCTTAATCAACCAGAAAGATATTCATGAGAAGAAGCTTTCCAAAATTGAGCAAGTGAACGTTTTTACATCTTTGAAGACTTGAAATAAACGTCAACACAATGCCTCGAAGTTACATGAGTTTACATTTAGTAGTTTAACGTTTATTGGTATTGTAATAGAAGTTTGATGATGATTTCATAACTTGTACAAGTCTAGGGGGCAAAGCGTACACGTAAGCAAACTTGTAACCCCCTAGCTTGATATATCTTTGGATGGCTTCATTTGTAAGCATTAGACTAGGATGAGGGAGTAGGTGTAAGGTAGGTGTAGTTTAGCTTATTTTCATGTCTTAGTGTAATTTTTATTAATGCAAACTTATTTCATGTCTTATCTTTAGCTTTATTTTCGCGTTCTTAAATCTTTTCTTTAATCTTTTGAGCCTAATTACATGTTTCTTAATATCTTTCTAAAAGCGTTTATGATTTCATCAATTTGCATGTCTTTCTTTCGTATGGTTTAAATGAAATGGGTTAGGGCTTGATTTTGCGTCGTTAGCTTATATAAGCTTTTTAGTGTCTAAATCTAGTTTTTCTACAAGTTTTTATTAGTGTTCTATCTATATAATCATTGGCTTTACATTTAAAATAGTTCCAACATGTTTTTCTTATGTTTTAGCGAGTTTGGTTTTCTTAGTTTAGGGTTTAGCGAGTTGGAGGTTTTTGATTAGCGAGTATGTGAATTTTGGGAACCTAGCGAGTATGTTAATTTTTCCTAGCGAGTATGAAAACCAACCTAGCGAGTATGTTAATTTCCCTAGCGAGTAAGGAAACTAGGATAGCGAGTATGAAGCAATAATTAGCGAGTAGGGTTCAAAATTTAGGTTAGCGAGTAAGGTTTTTCACATTAAGGGGGGTTAGCGGGGAAGTTATGGGAATGGGAGTTTGGGGTTTTTTTTCCCCCTTTTTTTTCTTAAAAGCGGAAGTTTTAAAAATTGGTGGACAAAGAAAAAAGGTAAAAGCGGAAGTAATGGGGGCCCCCTTTGTTTTTTTTTTTTGGGGAACATTTATGGCGAGTAATTGGGGGTTTTTTTTGGTCCCCCCACATTAGCGGGGTTAAAGGCCCGGAGTTTTTTTTGGGAAAACCCTGTTTTTTCCCTTTTTTTTTCTTTCTTTTTTTGTTTCCATTTTTTTTTTCTTTTTTTCCCCCCAAAGCCCGAGTTTTTTGCTTTTGTTAAATTCCACCCCCCCCTTTCATCCGTTCTTTTTTTTTCGAGTTGGAAAAGGGTTTTTTTCAAATTTTTTTTTTTTTTAATCCCTAAAAAACAATTTTTATTGCTGGTTCCGAATTTTTTTTTTTTCCACCTTTC
>LBNU01038652.1:17913-32962 GCA_014162995.1 Artemisia annua
GAGGCATTTCTGTCAAGGCAGCTATACTATCTTTCTATCTTTATTTGCATGTCATTCGTAAAACCTTTTGTGTCTTTTGTTACTTCCGATGCTAAACTTTGTTTATTTTCCGCTGCAAACTCTATTTACTTTTTCCGCTGCTACTTTGACTTAAGAGTCCTTGTACTCTAAATGGTTTGTAATTTGAATGATATGTTTTGCAACATTTATAAACGTCCCGTGTTGTGGTCGTTAGCTATAAATGTGCCTTGCGTAATACCCCCAGCATGATAGCTGCCGTATTTGAGTTGGGGGTGTTACAGAATGGTATCAGAGCCAACGTTTATAGAGAACGAGCTCGCACTCGACTATAAACTTTTTCCTGGAGTCAAAATGTTTTGAGACAGAAAGCCGCCAGCTCTTCATGCCACTTCGCCCCCTGGTATTTATTTAACTTTATATATACATGCTTTGATATTATGATTTAGTTTGGAACTTCTCCACTATTATGCTTTGGCTTATAAAATGTTTTCCACGAAAATTTAGCTAGTGTTTTTACACCTTCCCTATGCTCTTGTAGAGTATAATGTCTTTCCCAGTCCCACCAGTTGTTGACCCATTGCTATTAGGAGACGAGGTTGAGTTAGATGTTGATGTTGGTTTGGACGATGAGGTAGGTTTAGAGGATGATGTTGGTTTGGACGATGAGGTAGGTTTAGAGGAGGAAGTTGGTATTGATGATGATGATGAGGATGATAGTGATGATGATGATGAGGAGGAGGATGACGAGGAGTTTATGGATGAGGATCAGGATGTTCCCCCTATGCCACCTTCGCCTATGATTTCGGATGTGACTTACGAGTCGGATACGTCTGAGGCATTAGGATATGTGCTTGAGACTGAGGTTCTGACGACGTATGAGATTGGTGAGTCTTCGACAGCTGCTCGTGTTACTCCGTCAGAGCTCAGAGCTTCGATGAGTCATTTAAGACGGGATATAGCATGGTGTAGGAATAGCCATAGGAATATCACTCGGCGTGTGGGTGATAGGCAGTTTGAGGTTGCAGGATTGAGACGAGAGGTGCAGGATGATAGGAGAGCAGCAGGAGAGATGTATATGGAGCATCAGAGGCAGAGTGAGAGGTTGAGTTCGTTGGAGCGGTCGAGCGCTAAGTTGCAAGAGCGTTTGGATTTCCTAGATGAGAGGATGATTGAGATGGAGAAGATGGTAGAGCAGTTGACTATGAGAGAGGCGTTTCTTGATATGGACAGCAATCGACACTATAATAGCATTCAGTCATTATGGAATGAGCTTCATGCTATGCAGTGGCAGATGTACTACGACAGGATGGCTAGCTTCAGGTTTAGCGACAGTGTTGACGTGATGGCTGTGTATGGAGATCGTTCGAGAGGGCAGTGATTGGTCATTCTTAGTTGTTAGTATCTTTTGTTGACATAGTGAAGAAAACTCCCGAGTTAGGTGCTCGGGGAGTGGAGTAGGACGAAGAGGAGATTCGTAGCCGAACCACTATAAATCCTTTGTCTCACGGTGCCATTCTTCCATCTCTATCTCTTTACATACTTACTTAAATACTTGTCAATTTATATACTTGTTGATATCGTAGTTTATAATTGTGCAAGTCTTTTTGGTATCATATAAAGTTCTAATTGGTGTTTTCATAAACAAGGTTTTTATAAATTAAAAAGACGTAAAACTATTCAACCCCCCCCCCTTCTATTTTTCAAAACTTTCTGAAATTTTCAAAATTCTGGACACTTTTTAGTGTCAGATGGGCGGACCCCTTAAATATATAAGGGTGGCCCCCTTAAAATTAAGGGGACCGGCCTCTATTTAAGGGGGCCGGCCATCTGATGGTAAAAAGTTCTTTGTTTTTCTTTCTTTCTTCTCAAATCTGAGTCTAGGATTCTGTTTTGCACAAAATCAGGAATTGAGATATATTGTTTGCATAATTATACTTTCAATAAAAACCTCAATTCTTTTCCAAAACATTCTCACGATTAGGAAAACTCATTGTTGAATAATGATAAAAACGTTTTTTCTAAAATCATGCATAATAGTCTTACTCTCGTTATCTATAAGTATATAATCTAATATATACTTATATATAACATTTAAAAGTAAGCAAATTTAATTCAATGAGACTAAAGATTGTTTCTTAGGATTATTATTAGTTCTTCATAAGAGTCGAAGCAATCTTTACTCCACATTTGTTTCATATAGGCACACACTAGAACAAAATCAAGAACTTCATGGTCACATTTGTTTCATCACTAGTTAGCCACTAATAGGTGTCTTCACTTAAGATAAGTTGCCTTAGGATCCTTTAAATGCTTAATTGTTTATTTGCCTTAAAATGCATGCTTAATTATATTTATATGTTTAATTGCTTGCATGTATGCTTTTCATGAAAATTAGACTATGAAAATGCTTGCCTAGTTGCCTAAAGAGTTGGTCTTGCCCAAAACCAAACCCCAAAACTGTAACACCCCGAAAACCAAATCAGCGGAAGCATACAATTCTTGAGGTGCTACTCGATTGTTATCACAACAAAAGGCACAAAGAACGGTTTTACGCAAACCATTTTGAAGGAAATAGATAATTGAAAACATTCAATTTACAATAGTTAAACAATTAGTGCGGAAGCTATAGTTCAAAAATAAATTTAACAGTCCCAAACAGTTTTCGGAGTCTACTATGACCAAGCCATGCCCCTCGCCAAGCTCCTCCAAGTAATATATGCAAAGAGCAATATCTAACACCTGAGATAAACATGCTAAAAGTCAACACAAAGGTTGAGTGAATCCATAGGTTTAAAGTAAAGTAATTGATCACAATATTCCAAGTTCTCAAGAAAGGGGCTACGATGTTATACGCCCGAAAAATACCACTGCACTAAGCTCATGACACCAAGCGTTAACCAAACCAACACCAGTAACACTGTACTGAAAATAAGTCGACAATAACCGCGGAATTTCATATATACAAATGCCCCCTACGCTAGGTACTGCCAAATACCTAGCCAACCTCAAATATAGTACACCACAATTTGCCTATCCAGCAAAAGGAGTGGGAGGGTCAATTCCTATAGGCCTATATACTATATTCGCGCTCACTCGCAAGTGATTAATGGCTCATGATCTGAGGGACTTAATAGTGGCAAAAATCGTACTTAGTGCTTATCCAACAAAATGGCTACTGCTTCACTCACAGTACCAGCATATATAAGTTTCCAGCTCAATAAACAGTTTTCAAACCATTGTGATCATAGTAAAAACAGAGCATGTATCTCACCCCAAGTAGTTTGCAAAGCAATTAAAATAGATAAAAGTGGGGCTATGGACTCACCTGAGTATGCAGCAATGCAAGATATCACAACTAGTCTCAACTAGTAAATCATAAGGCCTCAAGAATAATGTAGGCACAACGGCATCAAGAAGGTACAAGTACAAGTCACCAAGCACAATCATCATCAAAATATAAGCACAACGATATTGGATCGGCACAACCTAACGAGTAACATATATCAGAAATAATATTCAAGTAATATATATATAGGTAACGTTCGTCGAATACTTGTGTTAATATAAAAGAGTTTAGTTTCCAATGGCGATAAAAGAAATAAACATTTGAAATCTCGTGTAGATCTTAGGAAAAATACAGTTTTGAGAATAAGACGGAGAAAAGCAACTAACCGAAGTCAAACACATAGAAAGAAGCTACAAATGAGAGTAAAATGCTCTCGTGGAGAAGTCGTAAAATGTATGACCAAAGAATAACTCACGTTAAAACAAATAGAAACTATAATGAAATAATAAGCGGGAAGAGAAAAGAATAAAAGAATAGAAGGAATAAGATAAAACAAACGAAAGAAAAACTATGATAGATAGTTTCGGCGTTTACCCATTTTTTCCAAGAAGGTATGGTATCATAAGGGTGCGGGTACATTGACAACTTAGAAGGTATGGTATCATAAGGGTGCGGGTACATTGACAACTTAGTTCGACATTTACACTTCAATCAGAGAATCTAATCGCACGGAACGAGTGGGGTAACTTATTAGTGATGAAACAGTATCAAGGCTCGGTAGGTTGTCATCTATGATCTCAGGCGAAGGTGTGGGATCCATTTCCAAGGTTTGGTTTACTTTGAAAAGAAAGAAAGTTATCAATTATACAAAATAATAGCACGAAAACACTTGGATGGCCGTAGATGGCTCACCAGGTAATTGTAAAATACCTATAAAATAGTTTGTTGATCATCTTATAAAATAATAGAGAACAAATTATCAATTATAAAATAATGACAAAATCATGTAAAATACTAAATAAAATAGTTTGCAGGACAGCTTGTAGAGTGATGAATAATGATTTATCATTCATAAAAATATTAATACAATTATGTAAAACACTTAATAAAATAGTTTGTAAGATAGCGGATGAAGTGATGGAGAATGATTTATCATTCATAAAATAATAATAAAATCATAGTTTAGTCGGTGATATATTAGCAAGATGAAGATCGGGTTACACAATAACTTGGGAGATGATTCGTAGGACAATGCATAGAGTAATAAGAAAATCGTTTGTGATTCATAAAATATTGGAAAAGCGGTAGCTTACTTAGTGACTTAGTAGCAAAACGATTCATCGGGTGGCAGAAAAATAGTTTTGAAAAGTAATCACAAAATAAATTGTAAGACAACAATAATAACATAGTTTTATTGTTTTGGAATAAGGAAATGACTAGTCAGCTAACGAGAGAGTAAACGACTTACAAGATTGTACTAAAACAGCCAGAATAAATGCGTCATAGCTTACAAACTTTTTATGAAATTGCTCGTTGGTTTATGAAATGGTAGTAGAGTAGCGAATCGGTTCATTACTTAATAATGGGAGGGCTTGTGCAATGAGTTGTAAAACAATTTATTAGGCAACAAGAAAATAATTCAGCGTTTATAATATAGTAACAAGCTTTAATTGGTAATATACTAATAGAGTAGTAAAACACTTTATTGAAAACATTTTGATTATTTAAAATACTTTAGTTTATTAAAACTACCTTGTAAAAATATAAAATAGTAATTGACATTAAGAACTTAATTTATTGTTTATAAAATGGTGGTAACGTTGAAATCTTAGTTTTCCAAATATAGTAGCAAAACATCTTGTAGGTTGACCGTAAAATGGTCGGTAAAGCAATTGAAAGTGGTTTGTGTGAATTTGTGTGTAGTGGTAAAAATAATAGAATGTGAAATAAGGTAGTAAGGGGTTTAATTACTTACGGAAAACTTCTATATAAATCGCTTAGGGTAAGGAAATTTAAAGTGAAATAATGGAATGACAAATAGGTTATCGTATGTAGGAATAGCATAATAGCATTTGACACTTGATTAAATAATAGTGACAATATAGTGCATGATTAAAATATGGTGGTTCATAGAAGTTGAAATAGAACGGTATTACTTAAGTGGGTTATCAACCAAAACGAGGTGACTTAAAAGATGAGGGTAAAAAAAATGCGATGAGTTACGAACATAAGTGAGAATGAGATAAGTATGTATGAAATTAAGGTAATGATTTGAAACTCTTTATATCGCGGCTAACATGCCCCATTAGTGGCGACTATTAAAACGAAGGTGTTTGAAAGTAAAACATGTTTTAAGATTGGAAAAGGATAAACAACGCTAGTGAGTGTACTATAATGACGACTTGTGGGTTATGGGCCCACGGTTAAAGTGTAAAGTTTAAATACGGAAAAGTTGGGTCGGTAAAACGAAGTAAAAATAAAAGTATTGCCATTAGTTTGACGAAAATTAGTGCATGCGAGTCATAGTGAAAAGTGTAAACATATAGATAGTGCGTAAGTATAACAAATAGGCTTAATATGCCATACGACTCCTGTTTTAACCAAATGAAATGAATATAACAAAGTGGATTTAAAAAAAAAAAGAGTATACGGAGTGGATCCCTGGTTAAGGTGTAAAGGTGTGAAACGGTTGATGATCCTTCTAGGTAACCGGTTAACGATCCATGGGTTGTTCAAAATCCTAACCAACAGAATTCGAATCACCTAAATCAACATCAGCTTCGAAACACGTAAGGCAAACTTCTAACATGGCCGATACAAGTAACTCCACTTACAACTTAAGGTCCACGTTTCCTCATGAATGCTATTATATCATCCACAATCTCCAATATCCACTTCATATGATCAAACAATCAAGGTATCCATTCCAATCAACGGGTTACTTCCCAAGGCAACTAAGGGTTGTCGTCTAACTCATTGGTTTATGTGGTGTATACAAGCTTCCTTACAAATGAAGGGGCAGGGGAAAAGGTGAGGCATAAGGCAATACCAAAGTGCTCATGCTTTCAAAATTTGTTTTCAAATAGTATTCCCAAACAGTGTTGCCAAAACGATATGTTCAAAGTAGTGCATTTTCAAAATCGAGTGTTCAAAAGAATGTACTTCAAATAGTTCTAAATATAGTGTAACAATAGTGTATCCAAAATAGTTTTCGAATTTGTATGCCGATAAGATTCGTCTTTGAAATGGTGAAACAATGTTGACTTTTCAAAATAGTAACCCAAATAGTTTGTCAAATTAGTGTACCCAAAGTAACATACCCCTAAAATAGTTTTCAAGTAGTATATTAATATAGCATGTATTCAATTTAAGAAACCAAAGTTTAACGTTTAAAATGGTACTTGGAATAGTACGTTAAAATAGCGTACCCAAAATATCGTGGCCAAAATCGTTTTCCGAAATAACGTTTTTCAAAATATCGTATCAATTTGTATGTACATATTTTTGAAAAATATCGCATCGTAGCTCATTGTTTTATAAAGGTAGTAAAATAGAACACTGGTATCCCCAAAAGGTAAGTAAAAGGGTTCGGTATCCTTTCAAAGATAGGGCTCGGGTTGCTTCATAGTTCCTAAGACTCCTTCTAGGTCACAATCAGCCTATTGCATGTTTTCTAGGTCTTGACAAGGTTCATTGGTTGTATCATCATGTTACTTCCATCAAAAGATTCATCTTACAAGCGCTATGGTGCGGTCATTCTTAGACATCTAGTGATCAAACCCGGTTCATCAATAGAATGTAATGTTTTGGGGCGGTGGGGGCTGTAACATACCCCTAAAAGTTTATGTTGTGACAAGACCAAAAACAAATTTCAAAAACAAAACAAGGCCAAGGAGACCATTTCAAAACCACAACGAAATCCAAATTTTACGAATTCAAGAAATCCAATTTCAAACGAAGCCAAAACCAAATATAAATATTTTGATAACTCGAATGCAAAATCACGTGAACTTGATTGATACCACCAATCCCAAAACATACTAGTGTGCCAAACATGATATCGAACGAGTTAGAATAAGTAGCTCGAATTCAAAACAGTGACCGATCGGGTCTCACCCGACCCGGTGTGAACGAAATCAGATGGTGCCGAACAAAGGTTCCATATATGCGGAAGGTGCAACAACTCAAAGTGTCGTTCAATTCGTGAAGTGTTGTGATGCCAGTGTGTCGTGTGCATATGCAAAACTTTGCCATTTTCCAAAAATATAGAAAAATCATTTCGAAACATAATCCTGTTATAACTAATCCCGGATTGATGCAAAATTCATTCCTGAGACGTAGGTGATCAAGCCACGTCCCCACTATCCTTGGTTGATTATAGGTGATCAGTCTACTTTCAACCGAGGGTCGATGAATTTAGTTATACTCCGCTTAGTTATACTAGTACCATGTCTCTCATTTTAAAATCGTTTCGAAACCATGACGAGTATCCAAACTCAAAATCAATAATATGTTACGCAAGGAAATAGTGTAACCCACTGATAGGTGCGGTGCATCAACGTAAGTATAACACAATAATTATAGCGAATAGTGAAAATAGGGCGAGCATCAATCATCAAGCAATAAGGCACATATCTCATCAAAGATGCAATCAAGTATGGCATCAAATATATCATCAATCATATCCTCAATCATATCATCAATTATAATCACAAGCGGGGCATCGGCTTGGCAGGCAGGCACGTTTTGGTCATAGGAAAAATGGTTATAATCTGGGTTTTCGAAAATTACCAGTTCTCTATAACCTGTGGCTCTGATACCATCTGTAACACCCCGAAAACCGAATCAGCAAAAGCATACAATTCTGGAAGTGCTACTCGATTGTTATCACAACAAAAGGCACAAAGAACGGTTTTACGTAAACCATTTTGAAGGAAATAGATAATTGAAAACATTCAATTTACAATAGTTAAACAATTAGTGCGGAAGCTATAGTTCAAAAATAAATTTAACAGTCCCAAACGGTTTTCGGAGTCTACTATGACCAAGCCACGCCCCTCGCCAAGCTCCTCCAAGTAATATATGCAACGAGCAATATCTAACACCTGAGATAAACATGCTAAAAGTCAACACAAAGGTTGAGTGAATCCATAGGTTTAAAGTAAAGTAATTGATCACAATATTCCAAGTTCTCAAGAAAGGGGCTATGATGTTATACGCCCGAAAAATACCACTGCACTAAGCTCATGACACCAAACGTTAACCAAACCAACACCAGTAACACTGTACTGAAAATAGTCGACAATAACCGCGGAATTTCATATATACAAATGCCCCCTACGCTAGGTACTGCCAAATACCTAGCCAACCTCAAATATAGTACACCACAATTTGCCTATCCAGCAAAAAGAGTGGGAGGGTCAATTCCTATAGGCCTATAAACTATATTCGCGCTCACTCGCAAGTGATTAATGGCTCATGATCTGAGGGACTTAATAGTGGCAAAAATCGTACTTAGTGCTTATCCAACAAAATGGCTACTGCTTCACTCACAGTACCAGCATATATAAGTTTCCAGCTCAATAAACAGTTTTCAAATCATTGTGATCATAGTAAAAACAGAGCATGTATCTCACCCCAAGTAGTTTGCAAAGCAATTAGAATAGATAAAAGTGGGGCTATGGACTCACCTGATTATGCAGCAATGCAAGATATCACAACTAGTCTCAACTAGTAAATCATAAGGCCTCAAGAATAATGTAGGCACAACGGCATCAAGAAGGTACAAGTACAAGTCACCAAGCACAATCATCATCAAAATATAAGCACAACGGTATTGGATCGGCACAACCTAACGAGTAACATATATCAGAAATAATATTCAAGTAATATATATATAAGTAACGTTCGTCGAATACTTGTATTAATATAAAAGAGTTTAGTTTCCAATGGCGATAAAAGAAATAAACATTTGAAATCTCGTGTAGATCTTAGGAAAAATACAGTTTTGAGAATAAGACAGAGAAAAGCAGCTAACCGAAGTCAAACACATAGAAAGAAGCTACAAATGAGAGTAAAATGCTCTCGTGGAGAAGTCGTAAAATGTATGACCAAAGAATAACTCACGCTAAAACAAATAGAAACTATAATGAAATAATAAGCGGGAAGAGAAAAGAATAAAAGAATAGAAGGAATAAGATAAAACAAACGAAAGAAAAATTATGATAGATAGTTTCGGCGTTTACCCATTTTTCCCAAAATAGATGATAAAATGTCAAATCGTATAAGCTTGGAAAATGATTTTAGAACATCGATAAAAGATTAAGTTTATAAAAGATTTAATAAAATTTTGGCATGACCTACCCGTTTATCGAATGTTTCCCGAGTCGACGACTCTCAAATATATCCTATTATATCTCTAAATGTCACAATAATAATAATAATACGGAAACAGGTCCGATATCAACACGCTTAACTATATCAACTTGTTTTAGGTTTCATATTTATTAGTCTCGTTTATATTATTTGTTATCTCATACCAAATATAGCCGCCGAACCCGTATCATGACCAAACCAAACTAACTATCAAATAAATATACCAAAACACTAAATAAGTCTTGCCGTGACTCACGGCTCGAACCCGAGACCAAACAATTCAACAATCCGAAACAAACAAAAACATTAACAATGACACCACACAATATCAATAATCCCCAACTCCAAATCCATCCAAATCCACTCCAAATCCATCCAAATCCACTCCAAACACTTGCAACCTCAAATAATAACAAAAATAATAAAAAAAAAATATTCAACACCCACCACCACCCAAGCCACGGTGGTGGTGGTGCGCGGCTGCCGAGACCCAAACGGACCCAAGAGGTTCTAAAAATCCAATCCAAACACAAACATATACTCCTTGGTCACCACAAGCATCAAAACAAGAAAAATATCACAAACCCTCACCGAGTCAACCGAGTTGACTCGGTGAGTCACACGAGTCGCGGCCCAAATCGAACAAGAAGAAGAATCCACACGAGTTTTAAGGTTTAAAACATTTTTGAAAGGTTTATATAAAAGATTTATAAATAAAAACGCTTTTATAAAAGATTTATAAAATTAGCGTTTTGAAAATGTTGGAAGAAAATAAAAAAGAAAAGCTGAGACTTTTGATGATACTATTAGCATGGCTGAGCGCCTTATGGATCAAGTGATTAAGCATGGTGTTGTTCAGAAAGGAAATCACTTTGACAACAAGAGGAGAAGTGAATACTGGGCAGCAAACTCATTGTGGTAAGTGTCAGCAGCACCATACTGGGCCGTGTGCTGTGAAATGTATGAAGTGTCAGAAAGTTGGTCATATTGCAAGGTTTTGTAAAAGCAAGGTTGTGGCAATAGGAGCGAATGCTCAGCCTGTGGTTACTTGTTTTGGATGTGGAGAGCGTGGACATTATAGGAGCCATTGCCCGAAGAATGCTGGACAAGGAAATGGAAATGCTCGAGGTAGAGTGTATGTGATGGGTAATGGAGAGCAACACCAATATCCGAATGTTGTCACTGGTATGTTTCTTCTCAACAACCTTCGTGTTAGAGTTTTGTTTGATTCGGGTACCGATATGAGTTTTGTATCTTCTAAGATTGCGCCGTTACTCCGGCTTACCCCAACCCCATTAGGTGTCAGCTATAGCATTGAGTTAGCTAATGGTAACATAGTTGATACCCGTACTGTGATCCGTGGCTGTACCCTTAACCTTTTAGACTACCCGTTTAGTATTGATTTGATGCCGATTGAGCTTGGGAGTTTCGACGTAGTGATTGGGATGGATTGGTTATCCAAGCATCAAGCGAGTATCGTTTGTGGAGAACGAGTTGTTCATATCCCTCTTAATGGTAAGATTTTGATTGTTCGAGGCGATAGGAGTGGAACTCGCCTGAATATCATATCGTGTATCAAAACCATGAAATACATCGAGAAAGGATATCATGCATTCGTAGCACATGTGGCTAAGAAGGAGTCGGGAGAGAAGCGACTCGAGGATGTTCCTGTAGTGCGTGATTTTCCTGAAGTATTTCCTGAAGACTTTCCGGGACTTCCGCCAGCTCGACAAGTGGAGTTTCGTATCGATTTAGTTCCAGGAGCCGCACCTGTTGCGCGCGCACCGTATCGACTAGCACCGTCAGAGATGGAGGAATTGTCCAAGCAATTACAAGAATTGCTGGATAAAGGATTCATTCGACCTAGTTCTTCGCCCTGGGGAGCTCCGGTATTGTTTGTGAAGAAGAAGGATGGATCGTTCAGGATGTGTATTGATTACCGTGAGTTGAACAAGTTGACGGTGAAGAACCGCTAACCGTTACCAAGGATTGATGATATGTTTGATTAGTTGCAAGGATCGAGTTACTACTCTAAGATAGACTTGAGATCCGGTTATCACCAACTCAGAGTTCGGGAAGAGGATATTCCCAAGACAGCGTTTAGGACCCGCTATGGTCACTATGAGTTTCAAGTTATGCCGTTTGGTTTGACCAACGCGCCTTCAGTATTTATGGATCTCATGAACCGAGTATGCAAACCTTATTTGGATAAGTTCGTGATAGTCTTCATCGACGACATCTTGATTTACTCCAAGAGTGAGGAAGAACATAAGCGACATTTGGCGACGATTCTTAAGTTGCTCAAGGACAAGCAGTTGTACGCGAAGTTCTCTAAGTGCGAATTTTGGATTCGCAAGGTACAATTTTTGGGTCATGTGATTGATAGTGAAGGATTACATGTGGATCCCGCTAAGATTGAGGCTATTGAGAAATGGGCAACGCCTGTTAATGCCACAGAAATTCGTCAATTTCTGGGATTGGCTGGGTATTACAGGAGATTCATCGAGGGATTCTCCAAGATATCCAAACCGTTGACTGCGTTGACTCAAAAAGATAAGAAGTATGAATGGGGGGAGGAAGAAGAGAAAGCATTTCAGACTTTGAAGCAGAAGCTTTGTAGCGCACCGATATTGGCTTTGCTAGATGGAGTGGAGGATTTTGTGGTTTATTGTGATGCTTCGTATCAAGGATTAGGAGCAGTTTTGATGCAACGAGGGAAGGTTATGGCTTATGCTTCCCGACAGCTTAAGACTCATGAGGAGAAGTATACCACTCATGATTTGGAATTAGGAGCCGTGGTTTTTGCACTTTAGTTGTGGAGACACTACCTTTACGGTACGAAGTGTGTTGTCTTTACCGACCACAAGAGTTTACAGCATATTTTGGATCAGAAGGAGTTGAACATGCGACAACGACGATGGTTAGAGACGTTGAGCGATTATGATTGCGAGATTCGATATCACCCGGGAAAAGCGAACGTCGTGGCTGATGCCTTGAGCCGAAAGGAACGGTTAAAGCCACTACGTGTTCGAGCTTTAGTTTTGACGATCAATTCGAATTTACCCGTCCAGATTTTACAAGCCCAAGAGGAAGTCGTGAGACAAGGAGATCTCAAGGAAGAGAAACTTGATGGGATGATCGAGAAAAAGAAGTTGGAGAAACGATCGGATGGAACTTTGTGTTATAAAGGAAGAAGTTGGGTGCCATTGTTTGGAGGACTGAGAGATTTGATTTTGCTTGAGTCTCATAAGTCCAAGTATTCTATTCACCCAGGATCTGATAAGATGTATCAGGATGTGAAGAAGTTATATTGGTGGCCCAATATGAAGGCTGAGATTGCCGATTATGTCCGTAAGTGTCTTACCTGTGCCAAGGTAAAAGCCGAACATCAGAAACCGTCTGGTCTGCTAGAGCAACCCGAGATCCCAGAATGGAAATGGGAGAGGATTACGATGGATTTTATCACCAAGCTACCTAAGACTGCTACTGGATTTGATGCTATTTGGGTAATAGTCGACCGATTGACGAAATCTGCTCACTTCTTGCCGATCAGGGAGAACTATAGCATGGATAAGTTGACTAGGCTCTACGTGAAGGAGATAGTTTCTCGGCATGGAGCACCAGTGTCTATTATCTCCGATAGGGATAGCAGGTTTACCTCGAAATTCTGGCAGTCGCTTCAGGACTCGTTTGGATCGCATCTCGATATGAGTACCGCTTACCATCCACAGACCGATGGCCAAAGCGAGAGAACCATTCAGACTTTGGAAGATATGCTACGCGCGTGTGCGATTGATTTCGGGAATGGATGGGATATCCATTTGCCTTTGGTTGAGTTTTCCTACAACAACAGTTATCATGCGAGTATTAAAGCTGCACCGTTTGAGGCACTTTATGGCCGAAAGTGTCGTTCACCCATTTGTTGGGATGAAGTGGGAGAAGCACAGCTTATTGGTCCGGATTTGGTCCGTGAGACGACCGAGAAGATTGCTCAGATTAAAGAGCGATTGAAAGTAGCTCGTGACCGTCAGAAGAGTTACGCGGATGTGAGGCGTAAACCCCTGGAGTTTCAGGTAGGAGATCGGGTTATGTTGAAGGTATCGCCTTGGAAAGGTGTGATCAGGTTTGGTAAGAGAGGAAAGTTGAATCCTCGATATATTGGACCTTTTAGGATTTTGGAAAGGATTGGTCCCGTGGCTTATAAGCTGGAATTGCCACCCGAGCTTAGTAGGGTTCACCCTACTTTCCACGTGTCGAATTTGAGGAAGTGTTTGACCGATGCGGATGCGGAAATTCCGCTTGAGGAGATTGAGATTGATGAGAAGTTGCATTTTGTTGAAAAACCTGTTGAGATTATGGATCGCGAGGTTAAGCGATTGAAGAAGAGTCGTATTCCTCTTGTGAAAGTTCGTTGGAATTCCAAGAGAGGACCTGAGTACACTTGGGAACGCGAGGATGAATTTAAACGCAAGTACCCAAATCTTTTCAAAGCCGGGACTGGTGACTTAAACTAAATCCGGGACGGATTTCTAAATATGATGTATGTTATGTAACACCTGGTACTTTTCCTAAAACCCATTTCTAGCCAAACTTCTATTTTCGTACCTGAGAAACTTTTAAATTTTTAACGCATGTTAAATTGGGCTTGAGAAGCGTGAGATATATTGGAAACGAGAATTTATTCCTTGATTGACTCAGCACAACCTAGAAAACTCGGATTGTATTGCATTTGCCAAATTATTTGATTTATTTTGAGTTTGAGAAAAACTCTGAAGTTTATGCTTGATTTTATTGGAAATATTATTTCGTGAACAATGGCGCAAGTTTCGTAAATTTTCGAGTCCGTTTGCTATGTCTTTTGAGCCCTGAACCGTTTTTACGAGAAGTTTAGCACATTGGCAAAGTTGGTCCCTTGAGTTTATTTTCATTTCATACCCTACACTTCTATTAATTCCAAATTTACCCTAGACTTATTCATATAAATACCCCTAATAAATTCATTTCTCTCATTTTATTTATATAAAACACACACACACAATTCATTCTCTCTCTCTCCCTTTTTCTCTCTTCTCGCCGGCGAACCCACACCCCACCGGAATCCCAAAATCCGGCCACCGGAAAATATTCCGGCCACCCCTAACCTCACCACCTACTTTACCTTATAGATCGGGACGTCCCCGATTCATCCCCACCATCCGTTTACCCCCAATCGAACCCTACGCGTCTCACGCGCCACCCCCGTGAACATCGAGCACCACCGCAACCACCACGACCCTCCACCACCCTTCTACCGCCGGTATAGCACCACCACTCGCCCCCTTTTCCTTATTTTCTTTTATTTTTACAAACCCTAATTTTTATTTTAAA
>LBNU01038652.1:35438-81823 GCA_014162995.1 Artemisia annua
AAAGAAATACAATGGAGTTTTGGCTAAGCTGGTGACAAAGGATATCTACTCACCTTGCATTGTTGACTGGGCAGTGTTGAATGCTTTAGGATGTGGAGAAGAGATTGAGGAGATGCTGGAGATTAGGTTGATAGAAGCTGGAGGTGATGAGGAGTTGTTTGTGTCTGAGGCCTGAAAGAGAGCCTTTAATGTTCAGGAAGTTATCTACAAGGAGTTGTGTCAAGAGTTCTTTGCCACTTATCAGATGGATGAAGATTTGAGTCAAGAGGAGATCTGCACCAAAAAGATCTTGAAGTTCAGGTTAAGAGGAAGATCACATCATCTGAGTTTAGTGGAGTTTGCTAGGTTCTTGGGATTGTATAGATCAGAGGAGTTAGATGAGGAAGGATTTGAGATTTACTTCCAGAAAAGTCTGAGAGATAAGAGTGAGTTCAATGCAAAAGAGTATTGGAGTAAGATAAGCAGTGAAGAGGAGTTGAGGTTGTCTAGGAGTGCTTGCAGCAACATTAGGAACCCTGGGTTGAGGGTATTGCTGAAAATGATTGCTTATGGACTGTGTCAAAGAACAACAGGGTATGATAAGATTCAGAAGCAGGATTTGTGGTTGATGAGCATGTTTGAGGATAGGAATAATGATTGCTATGCTAATGTGGCTTGGGTGATTGCTTTGTGGATGAAGAAGAAGGGCAAGGGTACTCAAGAGGGGAGCAAGATTATTTGTGGACAGTTTGTGACTAGGATAGCTAGGAGAATGAGGTTGTTGAATGATGATAACTTGAATAGCTACTCCACTCCCACACCTTGCAGGAAGTTAAATGAGACTACCTTAAGAGAGCTAATTGGTGAAGATGGGAAGTTGATTACATGGGATCCACAACCTGGAGTTGCTAGGTTGGTGCCTCCAAGACCCCACAGACCCACAGTTATGGAGGTATACCAGAAGTTGGGGGAGGTTGAGAGAAGACAGGCTGCATTGGAAGAATTGGCCAAGGAAAATCAAAGAAATTGGGCAAAGTATGGGCCATTGTTGGATAGTTTGGCAGCTCAGCTTGGCATCTCTCAAGGCACCAATGCACCACCAGGGACCACCATCAACCAACCATCCAGTTCAGGGCAAAGAGAAGGAGAGGAAGAGCACACCACCACCAAAGAACAGCAACAACAACAAGAGCAACAACAGCAGCAACAGCAAACCCCGCCGCACTTGGAATAGAGTGCGGCGCACTTGGATGTTTGACCAGGGATCTGGTCATGTAAGACATTTTAAAACAGTTTTATTTGGATGGTCTGTAACCTATGCCTCTGTTGGCATTTTAAACAATGTGTGATGGGAAACAAAAACAATGGTAACCATAGGGGACAAGCAGGAATAAGAAACAAAACAATATCTATATAATATATGCAAATAATTTGCATAAGTAGTAATAATAATAAATAACATATCTAATCTTTTGATATTTATATTTGTGTGCTTGTTTTGTGTTTGTTTTTGAATATGTGCAGGTTCGAATTTAGTACGAAGGCTTCAACCATACTTCGTACAATTTTGCTGAATTCGTCATATAGTAAAGTACCTCATTCCCATTTCTCTATTTTATTTATATTCTGTCACATTGAGGACAATGTTCATAATAAGTATGGGGGGGGGGAGATAAATTGGAATGAATTTTAAATAAAAATAGATTTTTAAGTAAATGTGCGACGGTTTTGCAACATGGTGCGCCGCACTTATTATATAATTTGGAAAAAATAATCGAGTTAAATCATTTAAGCTAATTCGACTCGGAATTGATAACGTGCTAGCATATTCATAACCATTACCACTTCAATGTGAGGAATTTTCAGCCTAATGCCCTATATTAAAGGCTTGTTTCTTTGTTTATGAGTGTGCCGATGTTTTATTTATTCTAGAACTTGTGCTTAAAATCTTTACGAGACCGTTGTAAGATCACATTCGTGTGATATAAGTAATTATAAATGATATGAGGCAAACTTAGGATTTACACCAAATAGCCATTCAATAAAAATTATATTAGTAATCATATCGATTATCTAATTTCCTATATAAACCTTTTATAGCGCTTATCTTTAGTGCTAGATACCACTAGAACAACATTCTGAGCCAATCTATTTCGTTTCTTACATCCACTATAAAAAGAAAAAGAAAAAAAAAATATACACTTTAGCCTTTCTAAACCTATGAACCTTGTTGGAAGTCCAAAGAAAAAAAGAAGGAAAAGAAATAATCGCAGATTATGCTATTTTGAAAGAAATGCGAAGGTTGCAAACTTCTAGTTTTAATCGAAGTGGTATATTTATCGTAAGTATGGGGGAAAACAAAATATTTCTCAAAAAAAGAAAGAAGGAAAAAAAATATATATGAGGAAGAATAAAGTGTTGGTGAAATATATGCCACATGGAGATCGTTATTCAAGAAAACGGACTTTCAACTTGTTATTTTTCTTTTAGAACCAATTTCACTAAATAAATTTCATGTCTAAATCCATACCCGTATTATTACCCTTAGCCTAACGTTATAACCCAGATAAAAGTCCTCTTGGATGAAATTTACTTGGTGCTTATGCCATGTCGGTGAAGTTTAGTTTTTTTGTACAAGTCTATGGTAATTTATTTAACATGTCTGAGCAGCTGAGTGTGATTCTTTTATACCCGATATATGAGTGTGAGTGAATTATACTTTCCACCTTCGTGAGATGCTTAGTCGCGTTATTTTTGGCTTATGATTTCTTGATAAGATAAAAATAAAAATATTTTTAAAGATTGCTTGAAGGCAAGCAAGAGTTAAGTATGGGGGATTTGATAACACTCTAATTATACATATTTATTCCATTGATTATATATCATTTATCTATTATATTATATAGAATATTACGCTATTTGTGTAGAATTGGTACTAATCTGGTTGCAGGATAGAACGAGAGAAGAAAGTCAGAAATACCACTAAAAGGACGATTAAATGACAAATATAAGAAAGGAGGGACTTGAAATAGAAATATACAAGTATAAAAGACCCAAGTACACCGGTCTTAGGACTTTGTTCGGCGTACTTGCTTGGCGGGTAAAAGGAATTGAAAATACGAGAAGTACGACGCACTTTCTAAGAAGTACGACGCACTTACCTTTACAGTTACAAAAAAGAGTTAATGATTGCATTTATGGTGAGGCCGATCACTTGTCCTCATTTACTGTACCTTTGAGTTGAATTAGGTCGAGTTATGGTTATAAAAGAAGAGCATGAGCAGAGAAAAAGGAGACACAACACTAACGAGAAGTAGGGAAGGTATACCACGTTACGTTTCTTACATCCACTATAAAAAGAAAAAGAAAAAAATATACACTTTAGCCTTTCTAAACCTATGAACCTTGTTGGAAGTCCAAAGAAAAAAAGAAGGAAAAGAAATAATCGCAGATTATGCTATTTTGAAAGAAATGCGAAGGTTGCAAACTTCTAGTTTTAATCTAAGTGGTATGTTTATCGTAAGTATGGGGGAAAACAAAATATTTCCCAAAAAAAGAAAGAAAGAAAAAAAAAGAAATATATATGAGTAAGAATAAAGTGTTGGTAAATATATGCCAAATGGAGATCGTTATTCAAGAAAACGGACTTTCAACTTGTTATTTTTCTTTTAGAACCAATTTCACTAAATAAATTTCATGTCTAAATCCATACCCATATTATTACCCTTAGCCTAACGTTATAACCCGAATAAAAGTCCTCTTGGATGAAATTTACTTGGTGCTTACGCCATGTCGGTGAAGTTTAGTTTTTTTGTACAAGTCTATGGTAATTTATTTAACATGTCTGAGCAGCTGAGTGTGATTCTTTTATACCCGATATATGAGTGTGAGTGAATTATACTTTTCACCTTCGTGAGATGCTTAATCGCGTTATTTTTGGCTTATGATTTCTTGATAAGATAAAAATAAAAATATTTTTAAAGATTGCTTGAGGGCAAGCAATAGTTAAGTATGGGGGATTTGATAACACTCTAATTATACATATTTATTCCATTGATTATATATCATTTATCTATTATATTATATAGAATATTACGCTATTTGTGTAGAATTGGTACTAATCTGGTTGCAGGATAGAACGAGAGAAGAAAGTCAGAAATACCACTAAAAGAACGATTAAATGACAAATATAAGAAAGGAGGGACTTGAAATAGAAATATACAAGTATAAAAGACCCAAGTACGCCGGTCTTAGGACTTTGTGCGGCGTACTTGCTTGGCGGGTAAAAGGAATTGAAAATACGAGAAGTACGACGCACTTTCTGCGAAGTGCGGCGCACTTACCTTTACAGTTACAAAACAGAGTTAATGATTGCATTCATGGTGAGGCCGATCACTTGTCCTCATTTACTGTACCTTGGAGTTGAATTAGGTCGAGTTATGGTTATAAAAGAAGAGCATGAGCAGAGAAAAAGGAGACACAACACTAACGAGAAGTAGGGAAGGTATACCACGTTAGACTGGTGGACTCATACCAAGTTCACTATATCGAGGGTCGAGGTCGTGATTCTAGTACTGTGACAGAGTTTAGAGAACGGGCCTAGAGAAGTTATCTCTGTGAAACCATTAGTTCTTTCGTTTTAATCACTTTGGTACACTTTTCTACTTTGTCGAATTGAATTATGAAGTTTATGTTATTCATGTTGAATGTTATGAGTTTTGTTATTACAGTAATGGAGTAGTCGTTATATGTTTATTTGGGTGATTTAGTCATATGGTTGTTTGCAATGTAATGTACGCTTGCTATTGATACTATGCTTAAGTTTAATTGATGAGATTATGCTTGGATCATTGTTGAATGTTTGATGTATCTCTGTGGTAGAAGTAGGTCGAAAGGGTCTGCCATTTTGATATTATTTCAAGGTGTTTGTCTATGGTAACTTGGTGTTAACCTTGTAGAAATTGGTCGACAAAACATTTATCAACCCATCCATGATCTTGTTTAATACCTTATCTCATGTCTAACGAACTTGATGAGGAAATTGGCTTATGTATACTTCTGTTATGAACCAATCTTAATGCATTTGATATATTGAGAATCATAGGTCGAAAGGGTTTCTTAATATGTTGGATAGTTATAGGTACGAGTGTTAACCATGCATCTCTTGCTTATATATCTTGTTCATGATTGCTTGCTCATCATTCTCATGCTACTTCCATGTTTCTTAGCCTAAATAAACATATCTTTTAATCATATAAACAATCAATCTAAATTACTAGTTTTTGGATAAGTGACAATCTAAGGACTTTACTTTAACACAATTGCTAACTTGGCTTTTCTACAATCTCTTGGGACGACCTGGTCTTACCTAAACCTTTGCTATAAACGGGGGTTATACTTTACCCATGTGTTTTATAAATTAAGGAAAAATGGTGAAATTAGTATAATAAATTTAAAGCTTTTGAAACACATCAGCAAGTGATCGGCTTGCCTTCCTTCTTTCATTATTGTTGTTGTTCCGTATTGCTCTAAACGTCTCTCCAAACAATCCTTGATTGTTTTCTTGTCTCGCTATACCTTATCAAATCTACAAGCAACGCCTTTGTTCTTCTTTGTGTATCTCGTTATTTTATACACAAGTTTCTTTCTTGATGTCCTTCTTCTTCTTCTTCTTGCGTTGTAAAGCAACAAGGCTTTTCTTCTTCTTTGTTGTCGTGTGCAAGACACCAACAAAGGCTTCCTAACAATTGTTCTTTTCTTCTTGCTTCAAACAGCATCTACTCTTGTTCCACGCTAAGCGTAAAGAGTCTTCCCTTCTTTGTTGTCACGTTATTTCAGTCGCCAACAAGGGGTTGTTACAATTGTTCTTCTAAGTTTTCTCCCACCAATACGTTTGGTGTCAACGTTCGCATCCTTTTGTGTCGATTATCAAAACTTGCCGCTGCCACAAAAGTTTCCTTCAATCTTCATTGGATTGAAGTTGTTGCTATCTTGCAACTTCCATTGGTTTTGATCATGCATTATCTTCCCCAACATCCTTGGTGTCTTCCCTTTTCGGTCTCTTGATCTTCTTGATCAAAAAACTTGAATCACAACTTGTAATCTTGCAAACCTTCGGCTCTGATGTCATGTTAAATTTTTCACAGGTCTTCTAATTGATATTTCCAGGATCGATATATGCACAAGATTGACAAGAAGATGATTCATTTATTAATCAATATAACAGTGGTTACATTGTTCTATGAGACACCACATAAAATGTTACATGTAAATGACTATATATAGACATCGAACCAGTTCCATGAACCATTGTGTCTACTCGAATAGACATGAACCAAATGACACAACCATTCAGAAATAACTAACTTACAGCAATAACTAACTTAACTTCTAACCGAAATAACTAACTTTCAGTTATACACTTTCTACTTAACAACTTTGGTCCTTCATCTATCGTTATTTCATAACACAAGACTTATACAATTACAAGGTCCAACAACCTCAGAGTATATTGTTTGCACATATGGATTTTCATGGATGTAAGAAACTATTGTATATTTGTGTATATTGTTTGCATTACAAAGTTAACTTCACCAATTCATAGCTTAAAGATACTCAAAATAAGTGTTTGTGCTAGAAGGAAAAGAAAAACAGCAGTTAGTTTACATATTGACTCTCACAAAGTCGACTATTTTTAACTAGCCATGTCAAAATAAAAACGCAAATTGTGTTAAAATCAGTTATTCAAAGTTTCAAACACAATAACTTACCCAATTACTAAGCTTTTTAGAACAACGCTGGAGCAAATTAGAGTGTGTCTTGTGATGCGGCGTTATGTTGCTTCTCTTAGTTTCTCCAACAAGAGATGGCATGCTTCTGTGTTTCCTCCCCAAAGAGAATTTGCCGCTTTGTATAGCAAACAATAGTACCTTGGTTTAATAATTTAAGATTTTCAACACACATTTTTATGTCAATTTTGCGACAAGGAAACGCACCCTTTTCTGAGAATATAAACATGGAACCTCCTAAGGAAAGAGAGCAGTAAAACTACTCATGGGCGTCCCTCATGCAAAAAAACCCACGTTGAGCCGCCTTTACAAGCACAAGAACCGCTTAGACCTACTAGCTCATCAATTCTGAAACTGCCTATTTCCAAAACAAGCAAGCCACAGTTCATACATCGAAGAACCCGCGGGACACAGTTCATATAAAAGACACAACTCATACGCCCAATAACCTGCTAGACACAGTTCATACGCCCAAGAACCCGCGAGACGCAGTTCATACGCGAGACTCAACTCATACGTCCAAGAACCTGCTAGACACAGTTCATACGTCCAAGAACCCATAAGACACAGTTCATACACGAGACACAACTCATACGTCCAAGAACTTGCTAGTCACAGATCATATGAGAGACATAGTTCATACGTTCCCGATTCTGATAGCGAAGATTTGATGGAGCATATTCCAGGGCTTTTCCGTCGATACATCATAAGTTTTCAGGATGTGTTAGGTGATGAAAATTGTGGATTTCGGTCGGTTGTCGTCGGTCTTCATCTTGATGAAAATATGTGGTTCGCAATTCGACAATATTTGTTGCAAAAGTTAGATGTTCGCGAGCTAAATTACACGACTATGTGGCATAGTGATGGCTTTCAACATATTCGGAACTCTGTGGAATTTATTGAAAATGGATTTGCACCGCAGGACAAATGAATGAGTATGCCAAACACGGGCTTGGTTATTGCTTCATTCTATAACTAGCCAGTTATATTTATATCCACAGAGTAAAATTATACGTGTTTTCTGCTTTGGTCCGGTCCAAACTTGTCACACCCTGAATTTACCTGTTAAATGGCAGCGGAATTGAATTCCCGGGTGTAACGATCATGGCATCTCATACAAGGTTACATTGAACGACCTAAAGTGTCGTTTTGTAAATACAACGTTTGATCATTTTATTAAAAACATAAAAGTTTACAAACATAGGTCCCATAAGGTTTTACAAATTTATTGGAAAACAAATACGACAAGATCAAACGATACATAAGTGCAATGAAGTAAAAGAGTGAGACGCGTCGACTCCTCGACTCCATGTTGGTCCAAATGCATGTCACATGTTGTTACTTTAGTTACCTGAAAATACATTGCTAAAAATGTCAACAATAATGTTGGTGAGAAATCATAGGTTTATGAAAATGAATGTTATACGGCAACCTCAAGTATAATGTGTATGACAACAGTCAATGAAAAATAGTACAATAGACCTTAAGCTCATGACCCCGAAGCTAGACTGTACTAATGAAATGCCCCAAATGGAGTGCTTTGCCAAACACCCTGAATGTATGAAATGAAATGCATCCGTTTGACTGTTTGTAACCCCAACGCGGATGGAGGCGTCACCCTCAATAGATCTATCCACTCACTTTCGCTTGCTCACAATTAACGGTTCATGATGTACTAAATAGGGGACTTTAACATGGCAAATGCGGTAACTTAAGCATTGTACTTGAATTTGTATACTTAGGTCCGTACAAAAATAAATGGTGCAATGTATGCTCCCCCGTGGGATTTGAAATGAAATAATTAATTGAAAACGGGGCTATGAAAACTCACCTCAAATGATAGTACAATATGTAGTGAATGAACTGAAGTGATGAGGTGCAACTCCTAGCCGCAACCTAAATTGAATGTATGTAATCTAACTTAGATTATGAAATGAATTCGTGTATGCACTTGCACTTATAATCTATACCACTCGTATTGTATCAAAATATGAATAATCGTCGAAAATATAATTTATATCATCGTATTAAGTCATAATGTATTTCACATGTTCATATGGTGTAATGATGTTGTACGATAGTTATTTGGTGATAAATAGTGAAAATATAAGTTTTCGTCGTAAATATTATACTTAGAAATTTCTTAAATACGGCTAAAAATGGCCTCGGAAAACTAGTTATAAATCAGTGAATATTGAAAGTTAGGAAACAAAATTGGTATTTCTGAAAAGCTTAGCATCAAGCCTAAATATGTTCAGTACTGAAGTTTTGCTCAATGTGCCCAGATTTTAAGATAAATGGTCGAAAAGTATGGTGTTTAGGCCAAAACTGCCATTTCTGGGCAGTTTTTGTGAATGTTTGGATGGCTGTAGATTACTCATTTTAAGTCCAAATGACAAACAGCTTTTTGATTTGAAAACTAGGCCAGGTGCTCTAACTTTTGTTCCTTGGAGTCCCAACTCCAGAACTGAGTCATTTGACGGGAAAATGGCTCCCAACATGGGTGTTTGCAAAGTTTCTGGGTATACTTAGAAAAATTATTGAGTAAAAGTGCTGGTAGAATTTTAGTGAACTAATATTCTTTGAAAAAACGTAACTTATTCGTTATAAGACCGTTTCTCAAGTTCTTTATATCCCCGAAAAGGTAAAAAGGTATACTAACATATTTTCAATACTTTGGTAAATTTTGACAAGGTCTAAGGCTCGCAAGGGTACCGTTTAGTGTATAGTTTGAGCGGTTTTAGCGTTTCCGTGTACCGGGTTAATTAAAAATAATTTTTAATGTAACCATTGTATCGAAATGAACTTGTAAAAATTATAAAAATGTAATTTTGTAAATATTGGGTATTTTGATAGATATTGCTTGGTTGGTACAAATATTGTTATAAGTTAATATAAATGAAGGTTTAAAAAAATATAAAACCTTAAAATATAAAATAATTAACTTTTACAATTTTTGTGGGAATATTTATAATATATAAAATATTGGTGCCATAGTGGGAATTGTTTGATGTATTGATTAAAAACTATAATCATATGTTAATATTTATTTGAAGATAAATAAATATATGTAACTTGAAATTGTATATATTCTACGAGTGGGATAGAATGCAAATGATGTTGTGATGAATTGTAGACTAACCCTAGTCTATGAAATGTATATTGAATGATAATGTGACTTAACCTACCCGGTTTCGTCAAATGAATATCTGTAAACCTAGTTTACGTGAAATGATGAATTGAAATATGTGAATAGAAAAATGTCAAGACTTGGGAAAGTGACCTGAAATTGAGAATTGTGACAAACCTCATCACAAGAAAGTAATCCTATTGTGATTGCACATGTGAAGGATGATAATTTCATTAATGTGACATTCGATGAAAGTTGTCCGATCCTGAAAAATCACCCACAATGAAGGAGGTACAAACTTAAGGCCACATCCACATAGGAAACTATATATTTATGTGACAATGCATGTATACTAAAATTATTCAGAATGAAAGACAAATGTAATCATGACTTTTTATTTTATAAAGTTATTACAATTGTTACATGTTTCTATTTTTTTAATAGGCAATTTATTTTTTCGTCAACATGGTAAACTATATATTTAAGTGACAATGCATGTATACTGAAATTATTCAGAATGAAAGACAAATGTAATCATGACTTTTTATTTTATAAAGTTATTACAATTGTTACATGTTTTTATTTTTTCAATAGGCAATTTATTTTTTCGTCAACATGGTAAACTATATATTTAAGTGACAATGCATGTATACTGAAATTATTCAGAATGAAAGACAAATGTAATCATGACTTTTTATTTTATAAAGTTATTACAATTGTTACATGTTTTTATTTTTTCAATAGGCAATTTATTTTTTCGTCAACATGGTAAACTATATATTTAAGTGACAATGCATGTATACTGAAATTATTCAGAATGAAAGACAAATGTAATCATGACTTTTTATTTTATAAAGTTATTACAATTGTTACATGTTTTTATTTTTTCAATAGGCAATTTATTTTTTCGTCAACTATCCGACAGAAAATATAATCAGAAAATAAACTAAAAGTAAAGACAAATAAATTATAGAATGTATTAATTACAAAACTGACGAGAAAAAGAGAAAAAATAAATAAAAAATAAAAAAATAAAAAAGGAGGAGGTATTACTTGTAAAAATGAAGGGTCCTAAGACTATGCACAATGGTGACCCAGGGCGACCTGGGTTTCGCCGGCCACATCAACTTTCTCTTTCCGACGACCTTCAGACAACCAAGTTGCCACAATGGTGACTGTGCTATTTTATTTATTTTTTAAATTCATTTTTTTTTTAATTTATAAATACCAATTCATTCACCCATCTTCAAACACCAACTCATAATTTCTTTAAACACCGGTCTAAAAAATGTCTCAACCAAACACTCCCGTATTTCTGAAGAAAAAGTTAATACACAATAGGGGAAGATTGTTGGGAATTACAAATTTGAAATTTACAAAACCACAAGCAAGAATGAAGAAAGAAGAAACAATGAGGGCCTAATATGTAATAGTTAGATAGCTTTCATAGGAAGCTAGGGTTTGTAACCTCCCTCTATTATATAAAGAGGGGAGACGTCTAGGTTACAAGCATCCATTCAATAGCTAGTCTCTCCAATGAGAGTCTAGAAAATGCATAGAGCGTGTGTTAGTAGTAGTAATAGTAGTATTAGTAGGTTTATTTATGTTTAATAAAGAAAACCTTGAAGTAACTTTGATTCTTATGTTCTTATTCCGCTGTGCAAATCATTGTTACTATATCCTAGATGGGCTTAACGACTCTTCACAACTACTGTTTTCTTTTAAGTGAAATCAATTTCTATGTAGTTTTTTGTATTGATATTCTAATACATGTAGTAGACGTGTCTTATGTTATTGGTTTTAGCTTAAGAAGTAACCGATTGTAGTCAAGCTAACTTGGAACCCTACTTATAATATCATTATAAAGTGGTTATGTTAGACGATGATAAATTAGGTATATTGTAAAACAAGAGAGAATGAGAGAAAGCCATATTGGTGGGTAAAATTGTTATTTCTCATTAATTGTGAAATGAAGATTACAAGTTCTACTTATAGACTTGAAAGTCAAAGTATAAAAGTCAAACATGCTAAAACTATGAATTACAACTACTGCTATGCTATTACACATTGTTCTGGTCATTTTTACGCTCTCAATTTGGAATTCCACATTGGGAGCGTATTGGATCACTTTAGAAGAAGCCATTTTCGGTCAAAAAATGGTCGGAGTTTTGGTCAGAAAAACAGTGGTTTTTATCGGAATAACACATACAGAAAAATTTGCAAGAGTTTGATAAGTTTTGAAAGCGTGTGTGTGTTTTTACCAAATGGGGTATTTATAGGAGAGAGGATTAGGGTTTGCATACGTGTGGATATCAAATGATATTAGCGTTATTTCAAAGTTGGTTTTGAAAAATTTTGATATCCGCATTTAATGCCCACCTCTCCACTACCCTCGTTTTTCGCAACTGTCAAGGTGAACAGTTGCGCGTCTCTGCATATGTACACTTTTGCAGAGATGATGTCACCACATGAAATATCAAAAGATATTATATGAGTGAGAGGCATTTAATGCCTAGTGGGTTTGGTGAGGAGTTGTGGGGGCCCAAGACATGGATGACAGTTGGATAAGAGACATATATTTCTATATTAAATAGAAATTCAGTTACCAACCTAGGACATTTACTAACTAAATACTTAGAGCATTTAGTTTTTGTATGAATGTCATTTTTCCATGTCTTGAGGCTCCCTGAATGTCTTTACATTCAGTATGTTGAGTGATGAAAGGTGATTCAGTGAGTGAGACAATGGTAAGCTTACTCAGGTTTTATTGTTATTCAGGGACCTTAGAGAGAGTTACATCAGGTTGGATATCTTAATCAGCGGCCTGATTATCAATATCCAACATGCCCAATTCAGCTTTCGGTCTAGTGAAAGTGGGTTCATCCAAGGGTTTGGTAAAGATATCAACTAGCTGATACTCAGTGGGAATGAAAAGTAGTTCAATCTCTCCATTCATGATATGGTCCCTGATGAAATGGTATCTGATATCAATGTGTTTGGTTCTTTAATGAAGCACAGGGTTGTTGGATATGGCAATTGCACTAGTGTTATCACAAAAGATAGGTACACTTTTGTAANTCCATGGTTGCTCTGTTTTCTCTTGTTGAGGTACAAAAGTTTCAGTTATTTGAGGAAATTTTGAGTAGTCAAAAGGTGTATTGAAAAAAACATCATCCATTTTAGATCGAGTCTCATCTTCTATTTCCAATTCTTCTTCACGATCATAAATAACAACACGCACAACAGATTCATCAAAGAAATGGTCCGCACTGTATAGCTTTGGAATTTCCTTGAGTGCTGTTTGAAGAAACTGGGGGTTTTCAAAATCAATACCAAATCTATTCCCATCGTGTTTTTGTTGTATGGAAAACTTTTGAATTGTGGAAATGGTATCACCTGTTTTATAAACCACATTTTGAAAGTCCATGAGTTTGTGTTCCAGTTCAAGAATTTCTTCAATGTAATTATCAGCACGTTCCCTTGATTTTTGTTTATGTTCTTGAAATTCAGTTTGACACTTTGTCAACTCAGCTTTTGTTTTGAGAAGTTCGTTTTTGAGTTGATCAATTTGTAGCTTGTGTGCAAACTTGTCTTTTTCCATTTGAGCAATCAAATCATTTTTGGAAACGGTTAGTTCACGAACCTGATGTTGTAAATTTTGTTCTTGAACATAAGATTTTTGGAACGCAACCTCAAAGCTTTTTTCCCGATTAGCACGTGTTTCAAAATCATGAATTTTTGTTTGATAACACTCAAGGTCATTCGTTAACGATGCAGCTTTAGCTTTCAACTTAGCATTTATTTCATTACATTTTAAAATTTGAGCTTAGGTGGTCATAAGAGCAGTTCTGATCTCAGACTCTGAATCAATCATAGGGTCATTTTGTTCAAAATCTTCGTTGTTATCTTCATCAATTGGAGTATCAAATGTAACTTCTGAGTTAATTTGATTGACATCGTCAAATATAACAACAGCGTTAATTTGATCGTCATCATCAAATGTAACTACTAGGTCCATTTGATATTCCTCCTGATTAGATAACGACGACTCATTTTGAACAAATTGTTCCTTGTTTAAATCAGATTCGGAAGATGAAGCAATATCATGAATTAAGCATGTGATAGGTTCAAATACCTGAGACAGACCGTCAGTGTCGTACACTGGGCCTGAATCATTAACTTGAAGTTCCTGCATATTAGCCATCAGCATCACAGCAGCATTAGCTTCCAAATCCTCCATATCATCATCAGACTGAGCTGTAGCCATAAAACTGTTGTTCATGTCATTGCTAGCATTCCCACGTGCTTCATCCTAAAGTGCAAGTAGTAGAGCCTCCTTGTGGTACTTGCTTCCTTGAGTACGTGGCGAAGGACATGTAGTAGCTACGTGACCAACCCCATTGCAGTTATAGCATCAAACAACCGTTTTCCCTGCATCATTATTACCCTGTTCCACAATCTCAACCCTTTTCTGAGTAGCAGCAACATTGTTGCGACAACCAGCGTTAACCCTTTGACCTCCTCCATAATTACCCATATTCCTTCCTGACCCAAACCTTCCAGTATTACGATTCTGCACTTCCACACGACCATCCTGAATAACAGCTTGATTCCTGGTGTTTGATGAAGAACGAAGTCGATTGTTGGACTTGGTTGAGAACTGGCTGAACGCTTTAGCAATGAGAGCAATTCCTTCGTTCAGACTGTTGAAGTCCTCATCATCTTCATCATTAGCAGAGTTGGAGTAGTACATTGAATCAGTGTTGTCATAAGACATATTGAGATTGCCTTGCTGATTGGGATCATATGGAACTAGTTGCTGAGAAGATTGTGGTTTTTGGTAGGTGAGGTAATTCGGATCCTGAGCAAAACCCTGATGTGATTGTTATGGAGTGAATTGTGATTGAGCCATAAGTGCTAAAGAGTTTGGTGTTGGAGAAGGTGACAAACTTGCACGAAGAGCACGATCCTTGTTTACTTCACTCTCATGATGCTTCAAATAGTCAAACAATAAACCATAAGTGGCATTATCAAGATTCTTCGCTTGTCGAACAAACGTGACATACTTTTGCCAATTATAACCAAGACAACTTAGAAACTTTGTGTTGATAGCAATCCTTGGAAGTTTCACATTGTTTCTATCCAAATCATTGATGATGTTGGTGAACTGATGATAGTAAGACTCGAGTGATTCCCCTAATTCAATCATGAAGTTCTCATATTCTAGATAAAGCTTTGACTCCATATCTTCTTGATTCAACTCAGTGCCTTCCATCAAGAGGTGAACATGTTCCCACATATCTTTTGCAGTTTTCTGAGCATCAACACTTCGAAAGATTGGATTGGGAATTCCTTGGACTATGTAGCTCATTGCAAGTTCATTAGCTTCATAATGAAGTCTTTCTTCTTCAGTGAGTTGTGATTCGGGAACTGGGATTACTGTTTCAGGTCTTGGTGGTGTAGCATTGGGATCACCCGGAACCGTTCTTGTTGGCCATTGGTATGGACCTTCAAAGAGAACTTTCCTCATATACTTACCATGAGGTTTCCTTAATTCAAGAAAACGCAAGAAACGGCTCGCCCACTGAACATAGTTTCCTGGTGTAAGCATTGGTGGTATATCAAGAGATCCTGCTTCATGACGAGATTGTTGACTAGTGATAGCTTCACACATCTGATCGAACCAATGGGTTTGCTTAGGTGGTGGTAAAACGGTTTGCATGTTCGGTTGTAAGTACGGTTGCTGTTGCACTTGATGCATTAAGAGTTGATGTTGAGGGTACATTGACGGTTGTTGATACAATTGCTGAAACGGTTGAGGATACGGTTGTTGTTGTTGATATTGTGGTTGTTGTTGTTGTTGTTGATTGTAGAAGTAGAATGGAGGTCGAGACATGATGATTGATTATGCTTCAATGGATCTTTAAAGGATAAGGTGTAGGTTGTTGTTGTAGATTAGTTGTGAGTGTCGATAACGAAATCCCAAACTTGTACACAAATACTTTTCTTACTCGCAGAGAACCTTCCTTACTCGCAGAAAAATTTCCTTACTCGCAAAGTAAAAAAAATTTGATACTCGCAGAGAACTGATTTCCTTACTCGCAAAGAAAATTCTGATACTCGCAAAGATTTGGAGCTTTGATACTCGCAAGAGGTTGATACTCGCAAGTATTTGATACTCGCAATACAATATCCTTACTCGCAAAACGATAAGGAATTTTGAAGGCTTACTCGCCAAAAGGAAACGATACTCGCAAGAGAAAGTTTGATACTCGCAATAGACCAAATGATACTCACAAGAAAAAAAATTGATACTCGCAGAAACCACGAAAAAACTGATACTCGCTAAACCCTAAAATTTTCTTACTTGCAAAACCCCAAAACACGTTCTGATGAATTTTTTTCTTGCTAAATGAGTACCAAACCAAGACTAATGTAATATAAACCTTGACTACACTAAAATTTGAACCCAACGAGTACAAAAACTACTCCTAACGAGCCTAAACACGAACCCAAATGAGATGAAAACGACCCAAACTAATCTAAAAACAACCTCTAAAATCCCTAAGCGAATGATACCACTTGTTAGGTCACCATCTTATGCATAATCAACCATAGATTCAATAATGAATAAGAAACTAGAAGAGAGAAGAAGAGTGTGGAAGGAACTCAAATATGATGTAATGGAAATTGATATTGCATAAAGAGAACCAACACCCTCTAATGAGGGTTTACATCTTCTTATATAGGGGAGTCCAAGGATCACTAGATCCTTCTTACTATTTTCCACATTTGGCCCTTGGACTTCCACATGTTGTGACATTACATCATAAACTTACATTACCAAATGATTAAATGCTAAACATAAAGATATTAAAGTAGCAACCTATTACAAACTAATGACCGACACTTTGTAATACGTGAAACGTGTTCCTAACAGATATTAGCGTTATTTCAAAGTTGGTTTTGAAAAATTTTGATATCCGCATTTAATGCCCACCTCTCCACTACCCTCGTTTTTCGCAACTGTCAAGGTGAACAGTTGCGCGTCTCTGCATATGTACACTTTTGCAGAGATGATGTCACCACATAAAATATCAAAAGATATTATGTGAGTGAGAGGCATTTAATGCCTAGTGGGTTTGGTGAGGAGTTGTGGGGGCCCAAGACATGGATGACAGTTGGATAAGAGACATATATTTCTATATTAAATAGAAATTCAGTTACCAACCTAGGACATTTACTAACTAAATACTTAGAGCATTAGTTTTTGTATTGAATGTCATTTTTCCATGTCTTGAGGCTCTCTGAATGTCTTTACATTCAGTATGTTGAGTGATGAAAGGTGATTCAGTGAGTGAGACAATGGTAAGCTTACTGAGGTTTTATTGTTATTCAGGGACCTTAGAGAGAGTTACATCAGGTTGGATATCTTAATCAGCGGCCTGATTATCAATATCCAACATGCCCAATTCAGCTTTCGGTCTAGTGAAAGTGGGTTCATCCAAGGGTTTGGTAAAGATATCAGCTAGCTGATACTCAGTGGGAATGAAAAGTAGTTCAATCTCTCCATTCATGATATGGTCCCTGATGAAACGGTATCTGATATCAATGTGTTTGGTTCTTTAATGAAGCACAGGGTTGTTGGATATGGCAATTGCACTAGTGTTATCACAAAAGATAGGTACACTTTTGTAATGGAAGCCATAGTCACTAAGTTGACTTTTCATCCATAGTACATTTGCACAACAACCTGCTGCAGCCACATACTCAGCCTCAGCTGAAGACATGGCTACTGATTGTTGTTTCTTGGTGCTCCAGCATACTAATTTTCCTCCAAGGAATTGACAGGATCCTGAGGTGCTCTTTCTATCCATGTTGCAGCCTGCATAGTCTGAGTCAGTGTATCCCTTGAGATCAAATCTTGAGCACTTAGGATAATAAAAACCAAGGTTTGGAGTTCCTTTAAGATATCTCAGGATTCTTTTCACAGCAGTGATATGACTCTTTAGGGTCTGACTGATATCTGGCACAAAGACATACTGAGAACTGAATATCAGGCCTTGTGGCAAGGAGATACATCAGTGAGCCTATCATTCCTCTGTACATGGATTAATTCACTGATTTACCAGCAAGATCAGGACCGAAGTTGTTAGGAGGATTGGGGTTTTAACTAAAGCACAGTTACTGAGATCATACTTTTTCAGTGTGTTCTTGATGTACTTCTCTTGACTGATGGAGATTCCCTTATCAGTCTGTTTGATTTGAAGTCCAAGGAAATATGTGAGTTTACCCATCATGCTCATTTCAAATTGTTTGGTCATCAGTTTCTCATACTGTTTACAAAGTTTATAGCTTGTTGAGCCAAAGATGATATCATCCACATACACTTGGACCAAAATCACATCTTCCTTTGTCCTGTAGATAAACAAAGTGTTGTCTATCTTCCCTCTGACAAATTTGTTCTGGATCAGGAAGGCTGAGAGATTCTCATACCATGCCCTGGGAGCTTGCTTCAATCCATAAAGGGCTTTGTCAAGCTTGCAGACGTGGTTAGGAAACTCATGGTTTTCAAATCCAGGGGATTGTTGAACATAAACTTCCTCTTGGTGTTTACCATTCAGGAATGCACTCTTGACATCCATTTGGTAGACCTTGAAGTTCATGTAAGTGGCATAGGCAAGGAAGATCCCGATGGCTTCCATTCTAGTAACAGGGGAAAACGTTTCTTCATAATCAATGCCTTCCTGTTGATTATAGCCTTTGGCAACAAGCCTTGCCTTGTTCTTAACAACAATGCCATTTTCATCAGTCTTGTTTTTGAACATCCACTTCATGCCAATGACAAAAACACCCTGAGGGCATTCGACTAAGGTCATGACATCATTCTTATCAAATTGTTCAAGTTCATCATGCATGGCCTGAACCCAGCTTGGATGTTTCATGGCTTCTTTTACAGTCTTGGGTTCTATGGTAGATATGAAGTCCACATACAGACATTCATTGGCTGAGGCTGCAGTGAGTTTGGCAGCCATGCTTCTGGTAAGCATTCTCTCAAAGACAGGTTCACCAATGATGTTGACAAGCTCAATGTGTTGGTGTCTAGACCATCTTTCCTGAGATCTGGGATAGGAGTTTGAGCTTGTTGATGCCTGATTGGAAGGTGGAGTGGGTTCAAGAACAGGTGCTTGAGGTTCCTCAAGTACTTGGTTTTCAGTGAGTTCAATTTGAATGTTGTTTTCAACAGGTTCCTGAACATCTGGTTCAGTATGAGTTATCTCATTTGGAACTTGTTGAGCTTCAACAAACTCACTGATGGTTGGTTGAGGAAGGTTGTGAGGAATGATGTAGTATGAGAAGTCAGCATCAGCCTGATATTGAGTGGAAGGACTAGACTCAGGATGATATTCATCAGGAGGATATCTAGATGAATCATCAATTCCAATCTCTTCCACTGAGGTGTTTGAGAACTGAATAGCCTCAGTGCTTTCATCAAAGGTAATGTGATAGGTTTCCTCAGTCTGTTGTCTCCTTGTGTTGAACACCCTGAAGGCTTTGGAGACCAGTGAGTAACCTAGGAAATATCCATCATCAGCTTTGGCATCAAATTTGCCTAAGTGATCCTTGTGATTATGAAAAAACACAGGACACCCAAACACATGAAAGTAGCTGATGTCAGAGATTCTGCCCTTGAATATTTCATAAGGGGTTTTGTTGTGTCTTTTGACAATGATGGACCTATTTTGAGTGTAGCATGCTGTTTTGACTGCTTCAGCCCAAAAGTGCTTTGAGAGGACTGAGCCATTCAGCATTGCACTAGCTGCCTCTATGAATGTTCTATTCTTCCTTTCAGCTACTCCATTTTGTTCAGGAGTGTAGGGAGAAGAGAAGTTCTGAGAGATTCCTTTCTCATCACAAAACCACTCAAGGTCCTGATTTCTGAATTCAGTCCCATTGTCAGTTCTGATTTGTTTGACCTTTATGTCATTTTGGTTTTCAATGTTCCTGACAAAGGACATGATGGTCTCAGCTGCCTGACTCTTTTTAGTCAGGAAGTAAACCCAAGTGTATCTTGAGTATTCATCCACTATGACCAAGGTGTACTTCTCATGGTGAATAGACATTGGACTGACAGGTCCAAAGAGATCCATGTGAAGAAGGTGAAGGCAGCTTTTGATTGAGAAGTTTTGTTTTGTTTTGAAGGAGGCCCTATGGTGTTTTCCTTTCTCACAAGCTGAACAAGGTTTTTCTTTTGTGAACACCAGGGAGGGCAGACCATGAACCTTGTTTTGTTTGGCAAGGTTGTTGATGTACTTGAAGTTGAGGTGAGACAATCTTTTGTGCCAAAGCCAGTTAATTGTTTCACTTGCTTTTGTGAAAAGTCAAGTCTCATTTTGAGTGAGAGTTGACATGTCTAAGACATAAACATCATCTCTCCTGGGGGCAATCAACACAACTTCTTTGTTGGCATTGAAGATTGTTCCTCTTTTGTCGTCAAACTGAACTATGTACTTAGCATCACATAGTTGACTGACACTGATGAGATTGTACTTGAGACCATTAACATAAACAATTCTTGTAAAAACTATACCATTACAGTTTACTGAATCATAACCTTCAGTGGGAGCTAATGAGTTATCACCAAATACTACCTTGGTTCCTGGTTCTTCCATATATTTGTGCAGATATTGTTTCACACCAGTCATACTTCTTGAGCATCCACTATCAAGATGCCAAACATGATCTCTGGCATGTCTCTGCACAAACAGTAAACTGGGTTAGTTTTTCTTGTTAACCCACTTCCTAGTGGGCTTGGGTCTAATAGACTTCTTAAACTTGTTAATGGACTCATGGTCAGTGGTGGAGTGAATAGAACTTCCACATATCTTGCATTTGGTGCTTAAAGAGGACTCAGTAGACTGAGATGTGTTAGTTGTCAGTCCTCTTCTAGCCTTTATAACATTGTCATGTCCTGATGCATCATGGGAAGGGTCTCCACAAATATCACAACAAGGATACATAAGACAATCAACAGGGTAATGGTCATTGAATCCACAGTGAGTGCAGGGTTGAAAAGGCTTAGCCTTTTGTTTAGGGGTTTGCTTTGAGGCTGAAGCATACTTGTGAGCCTGAACTTTGTAGCTTGCTTGAGCCTTCAAGGAGGTGGTGTAAGACAAGTGGTCAAAAGTTCTGTGGTCTTCTTGCTTGCATATCATGCAGAACAAGATCCTATAACAATCATCAGTGGCATGATTTGTATAGTTACACAGTTCACATCTTTTCAGGGGCTTGTGTGAGGATTTTGGTTTGGTAGTGCCTGAGGAAGCTGAAGTTGGTTCCTTATCATTAGATGAAAATTTTTCAGTTGATTCCAACTTTTCACTTAGCTTCCTGACAAGTTCAGCTAGCTGATCATATTTTGAATCAGTGCTGTCAGGTTTGACCTCGATGGAGGTAGAAGGTGTTGAAACTTCAGTGGGAGCTGGTAGTGTTTTATTTTGTTCAGAGTTGGGCCTTTTCAGGATCGTTGTGCCTAGTCCCACCCTCTCCTTAGGAGAGTGTTGAGAGTAGACAAGAGGTCCTAAGTCAGAACAGGGTTCAGCTCCCTGAAGTACTTTCAATGGTGGAAGTGGAGCTTGGGACTCAGTTGGAGACTCAGTGACGGACTCAATACTACTGGGTTCGTCAGTGACTCCAAGCATTTCTTTGATAGCCTGACTTTCAGGCACTAAGATTCTCCCAGTGTTGTGGTTTGGCATTTTGCCGTCAGGACTGAGTCTTTCAATCCAGTCAGTAGGTTTGGGATTCATTTCTTTTTCAAAAGAAGTACCAGCTGGCCTGAAGGTCCTTTCACTGAGAGTCTCACTGGAGGATTCAGTGAGCTGATCCTCTCCTAGCATTTTCCTTTTAGTGCTAGGAGTGAGACTGACAGTTTCATAGACTCTTGGGTTTTTCTTGGTCCAGCTATCAAAGACCTCTTTTTCTTTCTTAAGTTCTTCCTGAAGAGCATGGTTTTGTTTTACTAATTCAGTATTTTGAATTTGAAGTGTGACATTTTCAAGCTTAGTTTGTTTAAGCATAAGAAGTTCATCTCTGCACTTATTCAATTCAAAAGTGAGTTTATTATACTTTGAAAACAGGTTTAACCTTTGCTCTTCAACATACTTAAGATCAACATTAATGTAATCTAAGTAAGACTGCCAATCACTATTATCATCCATAGAAAGTAAGATGTTTACCTTTCTCATGGTGATGTTGACCCATTCACCACTTCTGGCATGACTTTTGCCCACAGCCAATTTGTTGTCATCTGAAAGTGCCATCAGTGCACTGACATGAACTTCTTCATCTTCTGAGGATATGGATTCCTCATCCCAGTCAAAGGTTTCAGCAACCAGCCCTTTGTTTTTAGCCTGAGAAGGTTTAGGGGCCTGAGGTGACTGAGGAACTGAGGGAGCTGCCTCAAGAAGTGCAAGTTTGGCTTTTGCTTTTCTATACTTGGCTTCAAAATCTTTTTGAGAACTATTCTCAGTTTTGTTTTGAAAGTATTGAGGAGACTGAAATATTTTTGGTTGAAATTTAGTTCCTGAGGAATTGTTTCCTGAAAACTTGTATGAGGGTTCTGAGGTTGTTTTTGAGAAACAGACTTTTGCAAAGTGACCCTTTTTGCCACATTTAAAACACTCAGTGTTTTTATTTGTTTTAGTTTTTGAAAAAGTTTTGTTTCTACTGATAAAACATTTTGAGTTTGCAAGGAGTGCCCTTTCATGAAATTCAATTTGTAAATCATTTAGGTACTCCTCACCGCTCCTCTCATCAACTTCATCATCTGAGTTTTCTTGGAAATCCTGCACAATACCATTAGAATAGAAAGCAGTGGATATGGGTGAAGTGGTCTCGGTCTTTTTTACATCTTGAGCCTTAGGATATCTCCTAGAGATTAGGTTATCCTCATAGAGAAATTTACCATAAATCGCAGGAAGCTCAAGAGTTTGAAGGTGGTTGGCATTTCTTAGACCCTGAGAGAAGTTTAACCACTTCTCAGGGAGACAGTTGACAAAGCCAACATTGATTTCATGCTTAGACAGGGTGACACCATCATTGGTCAATTCATTCAGAAGGGTTTTGTACCGGGTATAGGTCTCTGAGAGACTTTCAGAATCTTTGGCCCTGAAGGTATTGTATTCAAGTTTCAGGTCCATGATTCTGTTTTCCTTGGTATCTGAGGGACGTTCATAGCTATGAACCAAGTCAGTCCAAGTCTGCTTTGCAGTTGGACAGTTGATGACTGATTCCATTATATCGTCAGGGAGACAAGATATAATGATGTTTTTCAGGCGTTGGTCTTGATTGACCACCCTTCTTTCATCAGGGGTCCACTGAGCTTCAGGTTTGACTAAACCAGTAGCTGTTTTAGGGANAGCTATGAACCAAGTCAGTCCAAGTCTGCTTTGCAGTTGGACAGTTGATGACTGATTCCATTATATCGTCAGGGAGACAAGATATAATGATGTTTTTCAGGCGTTGGTCTTGATTGACCACCCTTCTTTCATCAGGGGTCCACTGAGCTTCAGGTTTGACTAAACCAGTAGCTGTTTTAGGGACATATGCACCTTCATTAATCATTGTGATGTAATAAGTTTCCATCCCAGTTAAGTAGCAAAGCATGCGCTTTTTCCACTTATTGAATTTTCCAACTTTAAGTTGGGGAGCTGTAGCAGTATAGCTTCCTCCCTTTTTATCGACTAGTTGGGGTACATCACTTTCAGACATGGTAGGATCTTGATTTTAAAAATTTTGAGCACTCTGTTGTTTTGAAAGTTTTATAAACCAGAGGCTCTGATACCACTTGTTGATCCCGTTTACACGGATAAACTAACTACAAAGTTAGTTTAAACATGCACCATGCTTAAGTAATGTGTTGAAACACTTTGAAAGATATTTGAAAGAAACGTAAAGTAAGTAGACACGATATTTTTCAACGTTTAATTCTTATTAGAAGTCAATCAAAGAATTATACCCAAGTGTTTGCGGAACAACACTTGGGATTGAAATGACAAGTATGGTATGACTCCTCTCTAAACTCAAGCTAAGCTAGAGTGACAACTAAAGGTCCTACTGAGCTATCTCAGGGACTAGGTTGTTCTTTAGAGGAGTAAAAGTTGTTTGTGAATGTCTAAGCATTAATTGCACAAACTTGTCAACTTTTACTCTTCTCTTATGTTNTTTTAGTTTTTCGAAAAGTTTTGTTTCTACTAATAAAACGTTTTGAGTTTGCAAGGAGTGCCCTTTCATGAAATTCAATTTGTAAATCATTTAGGTACTCCTCACCGCTCCTCTCATCAACTTCATCATCTGAGTTTTCTTGGAAATCCTGCACAATACCATTAGAATAGAAAGCAGTGGATATGGGTGAAGTGGTCTGGGTCTTTTTTACATCTTGAGCCTTAGGATATCTCCTTGAGATTAGGTTATCCTCATAGAGAAATTTACCATAAATCGCAGGAAGCTCAAGATTTTGAAGGTGGTTGGCATTTCTTAGACCCTGAGAGAAGTTTAACCACTTCTCAGGGAGACAGTTGACAAAGCCAACATTGATTTCATGCTTAGACAGGGTGACACCATCATTGGTCAATTCATTCAGAAGGGTTTTGTACCGGGTATAGGTCTCTGAGAGACTTTCAGAATCTTTGGCCCTGAAGGTATTGTATTCAAGTTTCAGGTCCATGATTCTGTTTTCCTTGGTATCTGAGGGACCTTCATAGTTATGAACCAAGTCAGTCCAAGTCTGCTTTGCAGTTGGACAGTTGATGACTGATTCCATTATATCGTCAGGGAGACAAGATATAATGATGCTTTTCAGGCGTTGGTCTTGATTGACCACCCTTCTTTCATCAGGGGTCCACTGAGCTTCAGGTTTGACTAAACCAGTAGCTATTTTAGGGACATATGCACCTTCATTAATCAGTGTGATGTAATAAGGTTCCATCCCAGTTAAGTAGCAAAGCATGCGCTTTTTCCACTTATTGAATTTTTCAACTTCAAGTTGGGGAGCTGTAGCAGTATAGTTTCCTCCCTTTTTATCGACTAGTTGGGGTACATCACTTTCAGACATGGTAGGATCTTGATTTTAAAAATTTTGAGCACTCTGTTGTTTTGAAAGTTTTATAAACCAGAGGCTCTGATACCACTTGTTGGTCCCGTTTACATGGATAAACTAACTACAAAGTTAGTTTAAACATGCACCATGCTTAAGTAATGTGTTGAAACACTTTGAAAGATATTTGAAAGAAACGTAAAGTAAGTAGACACGATATTTTTCAACGTTTAATTCTTATTAGAAGTCAATCAAAGAATTATACCCAAGTATTTGCGGAACAACACTTGGGATTGAAATGACAAGTATGGTATGACTCCTCTCTAAACTCAAGCTAAGCTAGAGTGACAACTAAAGGTCCTACTGAGCTATCTCAGGGACTAGGTTGTTCTTTAGAGGAGTAAAAGTTGTTTGTGAATGTCTAAGCATTAATTGCACAAACTTGTCAACTTTTACTCCTCTCTTATGTTTCCTATTTATACACAAGTATTTTACAACCGTTATGATAAAGACAAATGATGACCTATACTTACGTATTTTGTCTCTGTTACATTAGGCTATTTTGGGCATAAGACAATTCTCCTTTCTGAGTAGCAGTGATGACACTGTCCCTGACATTTTGCCTTTCAGGGAAAGTTTGACTTCAGGTGATAAGGACAACATCTTATCTCTTCAAAACTTTCCCGCTCCATCCCACCTAATCTTCAGTCCTTAGGCCTTCATTCTTCAGTCTTTAAGTCATACTTCTTTAGTTGTTGAGGAGTCTTGGGGTTCAGTGAGTTATTGTCATCACTCACTGAACCCATCACCTTCTTCTTTGGCTAAGGTGCCACTCACTGAGAACCGCCTCACTGAGTGGAGAGGCTTTCTTTTTAGACTCGTCCTTGGCATCCTGAAGGTGACTCACTGAGCAACTGTTCACTCAGTGACCTGAAGATGTTTAAGGTTTTCTAACACTTAGCTTAATTTGTGTTCAAATCTTTGTTTAACGAAACTTGGGTACTGAAGTAACCCAACACATGCCTTGCCAAATAAGAGTGCAACTATTCGTATTGTTATAAATATACAGAATAAAGGGAAAACAATAACTAACGATCGACCCTTTGACTTTTCTTTACCACAATTTCTCAAAAAGATCATGGCATTGTTTTCAGTTAAGTTTTTATGTGATTATCCATGACCCAAGCTGGGCAGCTGGCAGTCCTTAACAGTCTACGAAACTCTCACAAGCTAATCTCACCATCTTTGTCATTATCGGCTTCTTCCAGAATTAAATACTCATGACCTATGAGGATTATCATTTCCGATAACTAACTTATTGTTATTATAATACGCCTGGCTAGCTTCCAAAAACAATTGTTTTAGTAATAAAAAATCAAAATAAAGCAACTAACCTTAAATTAAGTATCCATTGAAACATACCCGTGAACTGGGATTCCACCCATGTTCTTAACCAACCTTGCATGATTATACTAATTGTGTCTTGTAGCTACTATCAGGAATATTGTAATCTCTTTTGTAACAAAAAGTAATATTCCAATAATAAGGTGAAACTTCTTAAAGATTATCTTATTTTTGTATTATATGATCAAGCATTAAAATAGTTAACTTTTATCAATCATATCTTATTGTTATACATTGCTTATATTTCTGTGTTGCTACATCCACTTCAATGCCAAGAAAAAGAAAAACTTTATGAGAGAAGAATTATAGGGACACAAATAAACGATGTCAAGTTTCATTTAAGAAGAAAACTAACATTTGTTTGTGTTTTTATTGTAAAAATCTGACAAAGGGTTGCACGGTTGGTGCAATCAGCTTCAGAGCTTGCACGAAAGCTATAAGATTTGCATCAACTACATAAAAGTAGTTCCTGGAACTCTGACGACTGAATCAAGGTAAAACAGTCCACATATATCGTTTATTACATTTGCATTTCGATTTTTAATCTCATCAAATTTCAACATTTTTATATGCATGCTAGCTTGTAGTTGTTTTGTTTGCATATATGTGCCTGCATTATACAATTTTCTTTTACAACTTCTTCTTTTGCATGAATGTCAACTTGAAGTTGATCTATCCGAACTTCAGCTCAAAATTCATAAATGTATATTTTCCTTTAAGTTTCTTTTTCTTACTAGTAAATTTGTTTGCTCTTGTTCAGTTGTTAGATACAATTAAATGAGCGTGTGATATCAGAAATTATTGAAGATATTAATAGATTCATTTTGCTTTTTTCATCCTTTAATTTAAAATAAAAATTGTTTAGAATTTCAATGCCTAAAATTCTATCAAAATATGCCTTTTCAAATATCAAAATTCACCCCAAACTTTTTGAAGGTCTTAAATTTATCAGTCTACGAAGTTTTTGTCTACTGAATCAAGGGGGGCTGTTGAGCGTCTAGGATCGCGTTTTGAAAGTGATTATGTGATATGCTGTTAAATAATGAAAAGGTGCAGTGGTGTTTGGATGTGCTTCTTATGAGCTTTTTTCTTATAATCAAAATCAGAAAAGTGATTAAACACAGGTGGTAGATTTAGTATGGCAGCACCATGGGAACATTTGGGGGAAATTGCAAATGTGGCACAGTTGACCGGGCTCGATGCAGTGAAGTTAATAGGATTGATTGTGCAAGCTGCCAATACCGCTCGAATGCACAAGAAAAACTGCAAGCAATTTGCTAGGCATTTGAAGTTAATTGGAAACCTATTGCAGCAACTTAAGATTTCAGAACTTAAGAAGTACCCAGAGACTCGTGAGCCATTGGAGCAACTCGAGGATTCACTAAGAAGATCCTATATTTTGGTCAATAGTTGTCAAGACCGAAGTTACTTATACTTGCTCGCAATGGGATGGAACATTGTTTACCAATTCAGAAAGGCACAAAATGAGATAGATAATTATTTGAAGATCATCCCTCTTATTACTCTAGTGGATAATGCTCGAGTCCGGGTAAAAAAAAAAAAAAAAAAAAAATTGCTCTTTTGTGTTCTACACTTTTAACTATGAATTGTTTTATTGCATAAAAAGTGAATGAACTTTGGTCTGACTCCTTAACTTAGTAACTAACATTGTTTTGCAATCACAAAAGGTTCAAACAATCTGAAAAATTGCATTTAGGGTCATATTCTAAGTTAACTAGTTATAAAGTGCTACTCCATACACCACAACAAAGTCAATATCGTCAAAGTTGCTGAGTTTTCAGCTCCCACGTCAGCACTTTGACCGATAAACGGCTCAGCTTTACCATGCACTGAATGCTTAAAGTTTGAACCTTTTATTAGTGTTTATGAGCGTTTGACCTTTTTATTGAAGTTTTTAAAGTTTAAGCTAATTAATGAGTGTATGTATATTAAATTGATTACCAAAAAACAGAAATCAGACCAAAGTTCTTTACTATGGGATGAACCCTTTTCGTATGCTCATAAATGGAAACAAACGTATTACACCCTTACAAATTGCATATCTGTTATGATGATACTCCTTATTAAGATATTTTTCAATTTATTGCAAGCAGGAAAGATTGCAATATATTGAAATGGACCAACGCGAGTACACATTAGATGACGAAGATTTAAAGGTGCAAGATGTCATTATGAAGCCAGTGCCTTCAAATACCGACACCGATGTTCTAAAGAAATCAATTTCTTGTAGCTACCCACATTTGCCATTCAATAAAGCTATCAAGAAAGAAAGTGAAAAGCTTCAAGTGGAGTTACAACATTCACAAGCTAATTTAGATGTAGGACAATGTGAAGTAATCCAACATCTGATTGAGGTTACACAAGCTGTTGCTTCCAAGTCTGAATCAGTGAAGATGCAGCCTAGTTATTTAGATGTTAGCAGAAGCTACAACGAGAACCACAATGATAGTGAGTCAGCAGTGTCGAGGTTAGAATCTTTTGCTTATAAGTTTACTGAACTTGTTTTTGAGTATTGCTTAAAACATACTATTATATTATTTTTGTAGAAGTACATCTTCCGTTACAAGCAGAAAAGATTTACTCTCTCATAGAGGATCATATCAACGTGAAGAATGGCATTCAGATCTACTTGGTTGTTGTTCAGAGCCGANTTTTTTTTTATTATTATTATTATTATTATTGGAATTGTTCTCATGCAGGCATAAAAACCTTATTATTTCCTTGTGGCACGTTCTCGAAAATTGCTAGTGTAGCAACAGGCAGGCAGACGAGTAAGATATCCCAAAATCTTGTAACCATTTAGGCTTTTATCTTCATGAACTTATATTATCTTTATGGTCTTTGTATCCATTTCATTGCTTTATGAAAAACTTCTTGGTGTTTGCATTAATCAGCTTCTGCAGAGGCCTGCAACGAGCTCATGGCTTATTCTTTAATTTTATCATGTTGTTGCTATACTTGCTGCATCAGAAGGAAGCTTCGCAAAACTTTGAATATCACGGTAATAATCAATAACTTTTTCAATTAAAAATAGGATGCCTTAATTATGATCATTATCTCTTGCTTTAAATCTAAGTGTCAATTTTATATTTCGTTGAACATGGACGATAGAAATATGCAACTTAGTATGGTTTCTTATACATTATTACAATTAATCATTTGATAAAATGCAAAAGTAATTATTGATAGTTAACATGTAATATACAACTGGATTTGAACAGGGAGGATGGTGTGATGACTTTCTTTCACACTTAATGTGTTGCTGTTGTGCCCTTGTACAAGAACTACGAGAAGTTGAGATGCGAGGAATTCATGGTAAGTCATCGCCTAAAATTACTCTAACTAAACCAGATCATAGGCCACAAGCTAGAATGGTCAAATCCAAAACATACTGGGACCAATTTAGCTTTGTCAAAAACTTGTTGTTACATGGTATATGTAATAGACACTCGATATTTGCAGGTCCTCAAAAGCCGAGAACAAGCCCACCACCCTGTCAATACATGGAATCCTGAAGTGGATAGGACCCTACCAATCCATACAGACATCTAAAAAGCTAAAAGTTGTAGACAGTCACTTGTTTTAGTGTGGCTGATATATGAAGTGGTAGTGGATTTTTATTCCCCTTCGTCGCAACTAAAGAAAGACACGACGTTACATAATGTGGTGACGACCTTGTTGCAATTTGTTGTTATTTGAGTTCTTTTTCGTTGATAGCCCTTTTCTCAAGTTTTCATTATCTTCTTACTTGTTAGTGGATTCACATTTCTGAAAATAATAATACTAATTTCAATGCTAAACTATATCAATTTATATTTTGGATGAAAAAACAAAAATAAATAGATGGTTAATTGTCTTCCAGACTGTATGCACTTTTAGCAGTAGAAGTTATTTTAAATATATGTTTTGAAGAATACCTCGAGACTAGATTTGGCAAAATCAAATTTATGAATGTCACTGCTAAAGTTTTCTCCCAATTGAGCTTATGCCTCTCTGATAGAATTCGTTGACAGGAGCTAGCAGAAAAAGAGAATACCCATCCAGTCACTTGAGAGTTGATTCTAAGAGATGAAACATTAAATTCGCCTGAGTAAGATGGCATAGTTTTAAGGCCGAGTACATTTGCATTTGCGAATTTTCTACTCCCAAAATTTTAGCCAAGAACATGCCAAATAAGCACTATTTTGTGCCTACCTCTCAGTAAAGCCACCACAATCGGAGAATTAACAGTCAAGGAGAAACTTTGTATAGATGGCGAGTCTAATGTATCTCCTAACGAATTGTCATAACCATTAGTCCATTACCATAAGGATTGAGCTAACAACAAAATGTACCATCCCCCCTAAAGGTATTTTTAGCCAAATTGTTGTTGGATGTGTCATGTGTTGTCAAATTTAGCATAATCATCAGGTTCTAATTTAATCTTGCGGCTCACTAAAGAACAGCTAAAATTCAACCTATTTGTCAGATTCAGTTCTGTAATTATACAGTGTGAACGCATCATAAGTTGAACGCAAACTAAAAGAGATGAACATAAACACACAATAAATTATCCATTTCAATTAACCAAATCTCACAAGTCCAAATCACCTCAAAGAAGAAAGTGATACAGAACGAGACACTTATCAGCGCATGTATGGTATCGGGGAAGTAAATCACAAAATTCTTCCCTGGTATCAAGTAAAAACATAAACCAAGAACCACAATGGACAGATAATTCAAGACATAGGTCCAAAAAAAGTAAATCCTTAAATCCAACAAACCCATACTAATACTGTCATAACAATTCTATCCTTTTGGTTTTTCTTTTATTATTCAAGTCTTTACTCTTTTTTTGAATTTTTTATTTTTTTTTTTGGTTTTTTATTTTAAGTTTTTTTTTTGTCCGTCCATGTTTTCTCAAAACATCATTTCCATGGGAATCAAAGATAACCCATATCATCATCGAGGTCCACTCTTCTCAAAACACGAGTTTCCGTTAATAACTCTGGTGTAAGCTTTAAGCCATCGTTGCATGTTTAAAACCATCATGTTGATTACTGAGATGCACGGTCTCGCTCCTCTCCAGCTTGTTGCGACTGACTAGTGAATTCTTCAGGCACCTGAGTTGTTGAAGTAGACTCATGCAATGCAAGCCCATGAAGCTGTGACACCATCCCGTCATGATTAGCAGCCTGTGGACTTGATGGATTCGAGTATTGACCAGCTGCAGGCATTATCCATTTCATCCAATCATTTCGCCTCCGTATCTTGTCACCCTACCAGAAAGCACACGAAAATACTATAAATGGAGAGCTTCGGAGTTAAAATATAAAACAAAATTAAATTCAAAGAATGGTGACTGGTACAGAGAAACTATTGACAGAGTATGACAAAATTTTCATAGCAAGGAGGATGCACACCTGCACTTCAACAAGAGTTGAATTCCGCATAGCATCTAATATAAGTTGCACATTATCCGTCAACTGGGAAACCTGTAATAGAGCAAAACATCATGACAAAGTGATGGGACTACATCAACACTCAACAACATTAATATATTTAAACAAGGTTCAGAGAAAAAAAACAGATAGTTTTGTATAATGCATCAATCTAGCTGCCCAGAACTAATTATGAGCTGCGAACATCTAATGAACTGAACATACAAGTCTAGTAAGTGATAAAGAGAGGTGGCAAATCCTACTAAAACAAGCATGCATCAAAGTTCCATACATGCAGTTAGAATGGTCCCTAATAAACAGAAGTTGTGGATGGGTATGATATAAGATAAAAGGAATGATGATTATAATAAATATATGCATATGCACTCATAATAAAGCAGGAGAATTACATGGTCTTTGACAACTTAGCACTAAAATTTTCATCCAGTTATTTCCAAAATCCTTCGGTAAGACTATATTATGCTTAATCTAGCAATTGAAGAACCAAGAGTTAGTAACGTCCATAGAGACCCTACAAATATGTGTTTTATCAGGGTCGCTGACAATTAAAACATCTCAAACCAACTGCTTTAACTAATCATCAATTCCCAAAAACACATATCTATGTAGGCTCTTCTAAATGCTAGCAACATTTTGTTCCTTAACAGCAAGTTTGAGTATAAACCATATTCCTATCTAGGGATTGTTAAAAAAGCTGAAAGAACATTGAAGTGTTAAGATGTCACATGTTCTGAAAGTTAACTTTGAAATCAACACTAAGGAAGTCGAGTCAACAAGGAACTTTATTAGCAATATATAATCTAATGCTCTCAAAAGGCTACAAAAAAACGGCAGATTAGAGTATTAGACAAAGACTCATAATTAGTCAAACTCTCAACAAAGTTGAACATTAAATGCAGATACAAGAGATTAACAATCAAAAATATGTTTTGTAGCCTAAAAAACTGTTGTCTGACTCTTTCTTCACTCACATTATGAGTTTGTGATCAATCCATATTCTGTGTTTCAAGTAAACTAGGCATATTACAAGACAAAAAAATAATAATATTAGGCAGAGCATTCACACAACGTCAATGCAATGTGATTCCACCTAGTGGGATCTACAAGGTTAGAAAGATATAATTTCTATTTGTATTTGGCCATTTAACATTTCCATGTTCTTGACTGCATCATATGATGCAAACTACAGAGTGAGCTCTGACACGATCTTGGGGTCGCGTTTACTTGTGAACATATAAAAAGATGAGAAAGAGCCCATTATCTATATCATAGCCAATGGTATAACGAATGAGCACTTGTGTTTAAGTAACCCCGAGACCAAACCATGGCTATAAGTCATTTGAAGGTTCCTTGTTTGCATACAGCTAAGACACTAACACACGATGCAGACTACAGCGTGAGCTCTGACACGACTTTGGGGTCGCGTTTACTTGTGAACATATAAAAAGATGAGAAAGAGCCCATAATCTATATCATAGCCAATGGTATAACAAACGAGCACTTGTGCTAGTAAGTAACCCCGAGAAAAACAATGGCTATAAGTCATTTGAAGGGTTCCTTGTTTGCATACGGCTAAGACACTAACACACGATATTGAGTCACTGTACACTAAGATAAAGTCAATATAACAGTCATGAATTTTCCTCTTTTAGGCTAAAACTTACAAATATCTTTAACTACTTATAAAGCATTAAGGCATAAAACTGTTAATTGAAATATCATGGGGCTTGTGGTCTAGTGGTAAAGGCTTAAGTAGTTAAGCGAGCCCAAGTGAGAGTAGTACCGGTTTGGGTGACCGACCGGGAAGTCCTCACTTGGGAACCACAAGCTCTAATGATATCAGGCGAATCGGGAATAGGAGTGGGGTTATCCCCTAAGGAGAGGCTCGCGGTTAGTATCTCTGCCCGAGGATGCGACACTAACTCGAGCCAACAACTAACGACTAACATCTAACAACTAACCCGCCGTTCAAAAAAAAAACTGTTAATTGAAATAAGTGTAGTGAAATTATTAAATTACCCTTAAAGTTAATTCAAGCCAAATTAGTTAACTCCAACCATCAATGTAAACATTTAGATATGGAAAACAAAATCACAAGATCAAAAACATTTGATTTACACTACATTCAACTTTTTTTGGAGGGAAAACATACAATTACAAATTAAAATTATTGTCACTAAAAACATATAACCAAAAAATATTGTTCGCCGAAAATTTAATTACATTTTTCCCGCCACCGCAACGCGCGGGTACCCTTCTAGTGTTGTATAAACCTCAAGAGAGATCATACTCAGACTTACACATGCATAAAAGGTTAAATATGAATCAACCTGCCTTTCACTTATGAGAGCACACATTGACATCTAGAGAAACTAGACTAACCGCAACCAAATGGCCATCCTTTGAATGGATAAAATGGAAACTGAACACTCACATACAGGCATACAGCCAATGTGTAAAAGCTAGAAAGTAATAAAGGACCGTTAACGAGTGTTATTTCTTGGGTTGTAGTGTGATGGTCTGACACACAGGATGATAGACATCGGACTTTACAGTTGTAATTATAATTATTGATCGTTACATTTGTTTTTTAAAGACGATCATTAGCATGCCATGGGTTACTTAGACTAATGACATGAAACTAGTGTAGAAATAAATAGAAGACGGCTAAAGAAAAACAACTGTGAATGTCCTTATTTCAGGTCGTAGCTATTAATATTCATTTATATTTACTTGTTTTATTGAATGCCTAATTTTTTCTTCTCCTCATGCCTCATGAAGGAATTAATTTATCTTTACTTATTTTATTGATTCGGTTTCGATAACATGTCATGTTCAATAAAGATGTGTGAAAGCTCACAAGTAATAATTCTGAAAAATAAATCCCTTATGAAGGAATTAATGTATCTTTACTTATTTTATTGATTAGGTTTCGATAGCATGTCATGTTCAATAAAGATGTGTGAAAGCTCGCAAGTAATAATTCTGAAAAATAAATCCAGTGAAAGCTAAGATCCCGTAGAATATGACTTTATTTTTAAGAGTATTAAGCCATAGTCTTGACTGTATCTTAATCAATCTGTGAACAGATGTATTTTTCAGTTATTACTTTCTAGCTTTTACACTGTTATTACAAAATGACATGTTCTGGAACCTAATTAGTAAGCCAACTTTTCAGGCTAGTGGAAAGAATTTATCAACAGAAAGAAAGGATAGGTAGGAGGGAGAAGAAAGAAATCAAGGATAACTGGAAATCAGACATCATCTAATGAACAAGTAAAAATAAATGAGTGCTTAACAGCTATGCCCTAAAAAAAATATAATAAAAATAAAATTACAGTTGTTTGTAATTCAGATATCCTAATGTTATTTAGTTTTATGTCGAAGTAACACATGTTACTGATCGCTAATTACAAGTATTCAGTCCAATGTACGTCATTGTCCATCACACCACATAAGTATAAAAATAGACAAACCAAAAAAAAGGAGAGTAGATGGTAGTATAGTACAACCAGCAGGCTATCCAGCAAGAGAGCACAAATACTTTTAACATACAGGTATAGAAGACAATATAACACTCCTAAAATTAGAACTACAAATACGATCTCGTAAAACAAAAACACTGCTGAGCAGACAAGAAAATCATGGGGATGAAGCTTAGTCGAATCATGAATACATGCATATCCAGAGTGTATCACTTGTTCAGAGAGCTTAAAGTATATGGTAGCATTTATAACAGCCATAGTGATAAATATTTTAAGATGATAACCGATAATCTTCAATATTAACTAGGGAATCACTTAAACCATGCAAGCTTAAAGAAGGCCCATCATGAGACACTATAATCTTTACAGAATCAATGAAAAACAATGCAATGACCCGCAAAAGGCGACGCTAGTACAATAAATTAGCTGCAATGGAAATCTCTCAGTAATTAAGGTGCATTAGCATGAGTAAATCCAAAAAAGAAAAGGTTATGTCACAGGCAGGGTTCTACAAGATAGGTTCATAGTCCATTGTACAATCAGCAGATTGTTCTACAAACTCATTTGTCGGATATAAATCATATAATCCATTACTTTGAAGACAATTTAATAGTGGATAGACTTCAGGAATGAAGCTACATGAAGCATTCAAATGTATAAAATGATAGTAAAATGTTACATTTCAATCTCTATCATTTAATGACTACATGAAAATGTTATGCACTTGTTGATAAATAAGACAAGCTTATCAGGAAATTAGATAAGATTACATGCACTAAAAAGTAAAAACTGATACGCTTTAATACCTAATTCTGTCAACAAAAAAACCCTACCATACTACAACAAAATAAAACCAATTCTGCGCAAACACCAGGCTTGTACAATCTTAACCTTATCATAATTCATAAGTCAAATTGTTTGAGATGCATAAAATGCCGCTTTCAGTTAAAATGCATGTATATGGACAGCAATGCTAAAAAAAACATACAGTAATAAGATAATAAATCAAAAGAATTATTCTTAAGTGCTAACCTTTTTGAAGCCTGCTATTAAGCTAGCAGAGACCCAGCCTTGTTCATCCATGTTTCGGCGCAAGTATGTATCTCTGACCAAGTTCTCATTACTGCAAGAAAACAGCAGCCATTAGATACTTGGAGACGCCACATGAGAGAAGTTCCAAGTAATATCAGAAAGTCACCTTTTAATTTGCATTATAAAAAGATGTACCTGAAATAGTAATCAATTTGGCTCACTATATTAGCATGCAAGAGGGGGTCAACAGCAAAGTACATTTGAGGCGGTAACGGTGGAACAAAAGGCATGGCTCTGAGTGAATCTGGTGGACCAGGAACATATATTACAGGAGACGGCACATCTGCAAAAGGATTTAAACATCAAGCGAAACCACAAAGTTAATAGCATAACAATTTGATAATAGAAAACCTCACCAGGGTACATCATATTGTTGCCGAAAGATTGAACCGGCACAGGCATTGGTTGAGGAATAAAAGGGGCAGTAGTATGTACAGTGGGTCGAATAAAGCCCCTCGCGAAACCTCTTGGAGATTGCAAGTTTGTATCTCTGTTATTAAAGCTTCTACTATGCTGATTCCATTCTTGATTCCCGCGATCATGATCTCGCTTATAGTTGTTATGATGTTGCCCACCATTGCCCCTTCTATATGAACCGCGTTGATGATGATGATCATTACCACCAAGTCCTCCTCTTGGTGACTCCTTGTGCCCATGGTCTCTTGGTGATGGCTGCTCAGCAGCGTTTCCGGGTTTCCCAGATGTACTATGTGGAGCCTCCACTGCCGCATCCTGGCTCGTTGGTGGCGGCTGAGATACCACCCCATTAGCTGTTGCATTTGCACTAGAGCTGCCACCACCTCGTTTCATGGACTTCTGCTTCGCTGGAGCCGCATGGTTTGGAGTTGAAGTAGTATTCACATTATTAGCACTTGCCTGTTTATGTGATGGAGACGAACTTCCTGTCACCTACATCATAACAAACAAATATACACACACAAAACCAAAGTACATACCCGTCAACATATCTGATACAAAAGCTAAAACGTGAATACCAAAGCCAAATTCTTTCAACATGATATGAAACATCGTCAATGCACAACATATACTCATCTAACACCTTTTTAGCAGAGTGTTTGCAATTGCTTACTTTTTTTCTGCTTATGCTTCTTCTTATAAATAAGTAGTTAAAAGCTTCAGCGAATAGTGATTGGATTTGCTTATCTTTAATTTTAAAACGCAAGAATACTAGAAAAATAATAACTTGTTGAAAAGATTCAATCAAATCACTTTATAAAAGGTTTTAGGTTCAAATGTTCTCTAATAAACACTTTGAAACAAGTAGCTTCTTACATACTTATCACAAAGGGATAACTGAATCAAAATGTATCTAACTTTACCTTTTTTTCTTGGCCGTGCATCAATCTATCATTTATTTCCTATTACATACTCTATACACGTAAGCATCATCCGCTAATCATAAATACTAGTACAATTAGCAAATTATGTATTTAATACATAAAAAATAACAAATTGATGCACGACCAAGAGAAAAGGTAAAAACTTAGATACATTTTCAATCAACTAACTCTCTCCTTATTTTACCTCAATAAATATAAGCAAAATCCCAAACACCGCCCGACTTTTCTAAACATATAATAGCTAAATTTAGCGTCCGAATTAAACTAGAACCTTTATAACATCCAATAATCAACACAAACAAACAATAAGATCAATATCATATAAACAAACAACAACTACCTGCAATGCAGCAGGTGTTACCAAACCATCCGAAAGCGTCTTCAACGAGTCCGAAGAAGACGACTTAACCGCGGCTTTAGTCGACTCACCTAGAGCCGGCCAAGCCGTCCCCATAACCGGACTCACAACAACACTACTACTCTCCACATCTCCTCCATTATTCACCTTCCTATTCCACACCGGCTTCTTCATATCCTCCGGTGAACTAACCACCGCCGTCTTAACCGGAGACAAATCATGCTCCTTAACTGACGGCGCCGCCACCGGGTCAGGCTCTCCGGCGCCGCCGCCGCCTCGAACAACCTGATTCCACGCCGTGACGTCACCAGATTGATCGGTATTGGCGGCCATAAGGTTTAATTAAAGATTAATTAAGTTAATAATTAAAGTTTAATTTGGGAATGTAAGGGTTAGGGTTTCCAAAGATTAATTAGGGTTTGATGGATCAGTTAGGATCCGATCAAAAAACAAACAGCAAAGAAGCTGTGTTTTGTTTGTTTAAGTTTGTTTGTTTGTTCACACACACAATACACACACACACCAGTAAATTACTTTCTTAACTTGTGTTTTCTCTCTCTTGGAAATTGGATGGTTTTGGGGGTTGAATTTACTTTTTTATCCTTTTTTTACTGTGGGTTGTTTGGGGGTATGTGAGGGTAATTTGGGGATTTGGTGGATGTAAGAGTGGTTTTTGGACTTGCTTGATGTGCTTCTTACACTTTTCTTTTTCTTTGGGAGAATATTTAGGGATGTANGATGGAGACGAACTTCCTGTCACCTACATCATAACAAACATATATACACACACAAAACCAAAGTATATACCCGTCAACATATCTGATACAAAAGCTAAAATGTGAATAACAATAACCAAATTCTTTCAAAATGATATGAAATATCGTCAATGCACAACATATACTCATCTAACACCTTTTTAGCAAGGTGTTTAGAATTGTTTTTTTTTTTCTGCTTATGCTTCTTATAAATAAGTGCTTAAAAGCTTCAGAAAATAATTTGCTTGTCTTTTATTCTAAAAGAATACTAGAAAAATAATAACTTGTTGAAAAGATTCAATCAAATCACTTTATAAAAGGTTTTAGGTTCAAATGTTCTCCAATAAACACTTTGAAACAAGCAGCTTCTTACATGCTTATCACAAAGGGATAATTGAATCAAAATGTATCTAACTTTACCTTTTTCTAGGCCGTACATCAATCTATCATTTATTTCCTATTACATACTTTGTACACGTAAGCATCATCCGCTAATCGTAAATAGTATGATTAGCAAATTATGTATTTAATACATAAAAAATAACAAATTGATGCAACTTAGATACATTTTCAATCAATTAACCCTCTCCTTATTTTACCTCAATAAATATAAGCAAAATCCCAAACACCGCCCGACTTTTCTAAACATATAATAGCTAAATTTAGCATCCGAATTAAACTAGAACCTTTAAAACATCCAATAATCAACACAAACAAACAATAAGATCAATATCATATAAACAAACAACAACTACCTGCAATGCAGCAGGTGTTACCAAACCATCCGAAAGCGTCTTCAACGACTCTGAAGAAGACGACTTAACCGCGGCTTTAGTCGACTCACCAAGAGCCGGCCAAGCCGTCCCCATAACCGGACTCACAACCACACTACTACTCTCCACATCTCCTCCATTATTCACCTTCCTATTCCACACCGGCTTCTTCATATCCTCCGCTGAACTAACCACCGCCGTCTTAACCGGAGACAAATCATGCTCCTTAACTGACGGCGCCGCCACCGGGTCAGGCTCTCCGGCGCCGCCGCCGCCTCGAACAACCTGATTCCACGCCGTGACGTCACCAGATTGATCGGTATTGGCGGCCATAAGGTTTAATTAAAGTTTAGTTTGATGATTATGAAATTGAAAAATTGGGAATGTAAGGGTTAGGTTTCCAAATATTAATTAGGGTTTGATGGATCAGTTATTAGGATCCGATCAAAAAACAAACAGCAAAGAAGCTGTGTTTTGTTTGTTTAAGTTTGTTTGTTCACACACACAAAACACACACTAGTAAATTAATTTCTTAACTTGTTGTGTTTTCTCTCTCTTTGGAAATTGGATGGTTTTGAGGGTGAATTTACTTTTTTATCCTTTTTTACTGTGGGTTGTTTGGGGTATGTGAGGCTAATTTGGGGATTTGGTAGATGTGAGAGTGGTTTTTGGACTTGCTTGATGTGCTTCTTACACTTTTCTTTTCTTTGGGAGAATATTTAGGGATGTAGATAGATACAAGTACAACATCACTTGCTTAGGACATGTCCTTTGAGTTTGAGTTAATTTATGTTTGGTCCATGTATTGTTGTGTTGTCAAATCATGAGGTTTTCTGTATTCCCGGCTGGCGTAAATGTCCCTCACGCGGGCGAAGGCGATGTATTTCAAGTATTGGTGGTATTAGACAAGAAACCTTTTTTCTTTCTGTTTTTCTTTTCCCGAACGGGTAAATTAAAAAATTTAATTAGAATTTCGGACATCAACATCCTGCTACTCATGGTGTTTCGCGATCAGTATTTGGAAATGAACGAAGAAGTGGTGGAACGTGCGAAACCACATATTGGATCACTCCAGTGAGTACGGCTAACTTGTTACGACTTCACTTCAGTATCTATCCCTCCCTTCAGCATCCCCCTCCTTGCGGTTAAAGTAACGAATTCTGACATGGCCAACTCCTATAGTGTGATGGGCGGTGTGTACAAGGCTAGGGGAAGGATTCACTGCTGTATGGCTGATTGGCAATTACTGGAATTTCGGTTTCATGCAGACGAGTTGCAGCGTGCAATCCGTCTCTTTTAGAAATTGGATGGTTTTGTGGGGGTTACAAAGAATTTTTTGACCTTTATTTATTGTGGGTTATTTTAGTTGGAGATTGGAGTTAAATGTGGGATGGTGGGGTACGAAGTTAATTGAGGAGTTTTGGATTTGTTGGATGTGAGATTGTTTTGGTCTTGGTTGATGTTCTTACACTTTTGTTTCTTTTTTTTTTTCCTTTTGGGGAATACTTAGGGACGTAAATAGAAGTTCAGTTGTTTGGACATGCCCTTTTAGTTTGTGTTAATTATGTTTGGTCCATGTATTGTTGTTTTGGGAAATCATGAGGTTTTTCGTATACACTGGTGATATAATCAGCTCATATGTTTCATTTTAAGAAAAATATGCGGAGCGCAGTAATCAGGATGACTCAACGGTTTGCTCAGAAGAGTGTTCATCGAATTTAGAAAACGTGACCACTTTCTTAAACATCCTCATAGACTTGTTGGAGTTCGTTTGAGACCGCCAGACCGGTAATCCCAAAGATCTTAAATGATCTAATGCTACGAGCCTAGGCTTCGAACTAGAGCTTTTCTCAGCCAAGATTGTATAAGATATGAGTAGAGGTGGCAAAACGGTCGGGCACGGGCCACGGTTCAAACGGGCTACGGGCTAAACGGGCGCCGGCTAAATGGGCGCGGGCTAAACGAGCGCATGTTATACGAATCACTTTAGAAAATACCCAAAACGACGAAATAAATTCCTCAAACGTAAAACCACATTTATATTTAAAAAATTATATATATTATAAGTATAAGTGTTTCTTTAAAAACAATTGTAATGTTCTCCAATTGAGAGAAAGTATGTGCCTGTTTGCGCCCATTTAACTTTTAAATGGGCAATATATGTCCATTTCAAAAAAGGGAGGGGGCTAAATGTGCCCAAATCTTTTACAAATTCGTCCAAATTAGCCCATTTTTTTATTTTGGCCACAAATTGCCACCTATAGATACGAGGGATTTTTAGCAGTGAAATGGTTCATAATACACTCAACTATTAGCACGTGTTAAGAGAAATGTCGCATTTGTGAAGATATTTATATTAGCGACATTAAAACACGTCGAACAACTTCTAGCAATACCAACAAAAGTATGCATGTAAATCCATCATGATACGGTATTATGATAACCCTGTTACCCTTATGTGTGTGATTATCTTGTACCTAATGTGATAGTGTATAGGGATTTCAACCCAAGCGGCTAAAACCCAAACACTCGACACAGCCCCAAGACAGTTCGTGATGCGTGGTTTTGCAACCTTACAACAGGTTTTACGTCTCGAGGGATCTCAAGAGGCTTACAACCCCACCAGGCAGTGTACCTGACCGATGTAGTATAGTGTAGTGGTAAGTACGGGGGATTGATCGTTCTCCACAGGGAATAGTGTTCCTTAGGTATAAAAACTACTCTAATTAGGTCTAAGGGTGAGGGAAGATTTTTTTTGTATTTTTTATATTTTATGAAAGCAAGTAAAATCTCGGGTTTGAAGGAGTGGGCGGAATTAGTTGCTAGCCAACTAACCCAAAAACTACTATAACTGCGGCCAGAGAGTCAAATAGATAGATACAAGTACAACATCACTTGCTTAGGACATGTCCTTTGAGTTTGAGTTAATTTATGTTTGGTCCATGTATTGTTGTGTTGTCAAATCATGAGGTTTTCTGTATTCCCGGCTGGCGTAAATGTCCCTCACGCGGGCGAAGGCGATGTATTTCAAGTATTGGTGGTATTAGACAAGAAACCTTTTTTCTTTCTGTTTTTCTTTTCCCGAACGGGTAAATTAAAAAATTTAATTAGAATTTCGGACATCAACATCCTGCTACTCATGGTGTTTCGCGATCAGTATTTGGAAATGAACGAAGAAGTGGTGGAACGTGCGAAACCACATATTGGATCACTCCAGTGAGTACGGCTAACTTGTTACGACTTCACTTCAGTATCTATCCCTCCCTTCAGCATCCCCCTCCTTGCGGTTAAAGTAACGAATTCTGACATGGCCAACTCCTATAGTGTGATGGGCGGTGTGTACAAGGCTAGGGGAAGGATTCACTGCTGTATGGCTGATTGGCAATTACTGGAATTTCGGTTTCATGCAGACGAGTTGCAGCGTGCAATCCGTCTCTTTTAGAAATTGGATGGTTTTGTGGGGGTTACAAAGAATTTTTTGACCTTTATTTATTGTGGGTTATTTTAGTTGGAGATTGGAGTTAAATGTGGGATGGTGGGGTACGAAGTTAATTGAGGAGTTTTGGATTTGTTGGATGTGAGATTGTTTTGGTCTTGGTTGATGTTCTTACACTTTTGTTTCTTTTTTTTTTCCTTTTGGGGAATACTTAGGGACGTAAATAGAAGTTCAGTTGTTTGGACATGCCCTTTTAGTTTGTGTTAATTATGTTTGGTCCATGTATTGTTGTTTTGGGAAATCATGAGGTTTTTCGTATACATTGGTGATATTAATCAGCTCATATGTTTCATTTTAAGAAAAATATGTGGAGCGCAGTGATCATGATGACTCAACGGTCTACTCAGAAGAGTGTTCATCGAATTTAGAAAACGTAACCACTTTTTTAAACATCCTCATATACTTGTTGAAGTTCAGTTGTTTGGACATGTCCTTGTAGTTTGTGTTAATTATGTTTGGTCCATGTATTGTTGTTTTGGGAAATCATGAGGTTTTTCGTATACACTGGTGATATAATCAGCTCATATGTTTCATTTTAAGAAAAATATGCGGAGCGCAGTAATCAGGATGACTCAACGGTTTGCTCAGAAGAGTGTTCATCGAATTTAGAAAACGTGACCACTTTCTTAAACATCCTCATAGACTTGTTGGAGTTCGTTTGAGACCGCCAGACCGGTAATCCAAAAGATCTTAAATGATCTAATGCTACGAGCCTAGGCTTCGAACTAGAGCTTTTCTCAGCCAAGATTGTATAAGATATGAGTAGAGGTGGCAAAACGGTCGGGCACGGGCCACGGTTCAAACGGGCTACGGGCTAAACGGGCGCCGGCTAAATGGGCGCGGGCTAAACGGGCGCATGTTATACGAATCACTTTAGAAAATACCCAAAACGACGAAATAAATTCCTCAAACGTAAAACCACATTTATATTTAAAAAATTAAATATATTATAAGTATAAGTGTTTCTTTAAAAACAATTGTAATGTTCTCCAATTGAGAGAAAGTATGTGCCCGTTTGCGCCCATTTAACTTTTAAATGGGCAATATATGCACATTTCAAAAAAGGGAGGGGGCTAAATGTGCCCAAATCTTTTACAAATTCGTCCAAATTAGCCTATTTTTTTATTTTTGACACAAATTGCCACCTATAGATACGAGGGACTTTTAGCAGTGAAATGGTTCATAATACACTCAACTATTAGCACGTGTTAAGAGAAATGTCGCATTTGTGAAGATATTTATATTAGCGACATTAAAACACGTCGAACAACTTCTAGCAATACCAACAAAAGTATGCATGTAAATCCATCATGATACGGTATTATGATAACCCTGTTACCCTTATGTGTGTGATTATCTTGTACCTAATGTGATAGTGTATAGGGATTTCAACCCAAGCGGCTAAAACCCAAACACTCGACACAGCCCCAAGACAGTTCGTGATGCGTGGTTTTGCAACCTTACAACAGGTTTTACCTCTCGAGGGATCTCAAGAGGCTTACAACCCCACCAGGCAGTGTACCTGACCGATGTAGTATAGTGTAGTGGTAAGTACGGGGGATTGATCGTTCTCCACAGGGAATAGTGTTCGTTAGGTATGAAAAGCTACTCTAATTAGGTCTAAGGGTGAGGGAAGATTATTTTTGTTTTTTTTATATTTTATGAAAGCAAGTAAAATCTCGGGTTTGAAGGAGTGGGCGGAATTAGTTGCTAGCCAACTAACCCAAAAACTACTATTGCAAATAAAATAAAATAACAAAAAAATAAAAGGTTGTGAAACTTATATGGAGACAAGTGTGTTTACTTAGATTTCCTTACTCCCTAACTATCTTTTACCGGTTGGTTAGTGTGTATTAATTGCGTGGATGACGGGTGTATTCCTTAATACCATTCGTGGGGTGGCGTACGTACTTCCCCAACTCTATAAGCTCCTACTTCACTCCTATGTCGAGCCGGCTAAGAAGCTCCTAACATGGGATCATTAGAATTCGCTCATGCATTAAATACAACCATAATAACCTAGTACGCATTGGTTCATGTTTCTTAAGACGTTCAAGCAAGTTACCGTATAGGAGGTTAGCCAGTTTTCTTAAGCCTAACATCGATAAACAATCATCCAATACAATTAATAACACACCAACAACCAATAATCAATAGTTAGGTTTCATTAGATCTAAGCAAACACAAGATAAATCTAGCCTAGCATGTTAATTGAAAGACAAGCATAAGATATAATTAACCAACACATAGACATATTGATTAATTTGAAGGGAGACTTATCTTTAATTGAACATGGAAGAATCAAGGGTGAAAAACCCTTGAAAAAGCTGATAAAATCGTCTAGGGTTTGTTCCCAAAAAGTTGCACACGAATCAATGATCAAATTAATGATCAAAGATGATAAAGTAATGATACAAGCCTTCTAATCTAATGGAAAAACACCTACCCAAACCCTAAAATCGAACCTAGGGTTGGGGGCTTCCAAAAAGTGAAGTTATGAGGTTATACTTATAGGCAATTATCTGTCCGGCCCACTCTGACGGCGTCAGCCCGTACACTAGATGGCCATCAGGTGTTATTCTTGACGCCGTCACGTTATAATACTTCTGGGCCGTCTCTCTTTAAGTTAACACTAGATCGCCTACTCCAAAATACACTTGACGCCGTTACGTTATAATACTTCTGGGCCATCTCTCTTTAAATTATAACCAGATGGCCTACTCCCAAATACACCTGACCCCTTCAGGTACGTGGTCAGGTGTAATCCTTGATTTCTTCTCTTGAGCGTCGGGTACAATATAAATCCACCTCTTTTGTCGAAGAGTGACGGCGTCACCTTGTGACTTTTGACACCGTCAGGTACTGTTCCAGCTTGATTTCTTGACTTTGTCATTTTCTTCACTTTTATGCTCCAAAAACGTCCAAAATACCTTCTTTTCCAGATTTCTTCTCCAAAGTACCTAAAATGACAAAAGGAACGATTTAAGGCAATATCTGATCATATTATCACGAATTAGGGCTTAAATGACCCCCTAAAATGGGTACACTTTTCACCTCATCAAATACCCTTACACTTGAGATTTGCTTGTCCTCAAGCAAATAAGCTTTTATTCCAATCAAAATCTGAGTTAGGGGTCATTTAACACTAATATAAAAGTAATTACAACAAATAGTTACTCGACCCTAATCATAATAAGCACGGAAA